>PVKA01000744.1:0-178507 GCA_004027165.1 Ctenomys sociabilis
GAGAAGGGGAGAGGAGAGGAGAAAAGAGGAGAGGAGAGTATAAGAGGAGAGGAGAGGAGAAGAGACAATTGACAGACAAGGAAGAATTGTCATTTAGGATGTAAGAGCCTTAGATTGGAGTGAAAAAAATATATGAAACTGGGTTTGCTCAGGGGAATCAGCCCAGACAGCAGCTAACATTTATTGAGAGCTTCCCCTAATAGCTTCATCTGTGATGAATTCTTTATATGGATTGTTTTATCAAATTCTCCCCCAAGCCACCATTGTGCGGTTGAGAAAATTACTGGAATCTAGAAGAGACTCTGGAAGCACATTTTCAAGGGGAAGGAACAGTGCCTAAGAATCAGCCCCATTTTCCTGGTTTGCACCTCAATTAGCAATCACTTTATATTCTTCAAAATCCTGGCAGGGAGTTGAAATCTCCTTTCCTGACATTGAGGTTGAACAAGAAAGAAGCAAGATGGATAGTTGAACCAGTCCCTTTCAGAAGTGCTTGGAGGTGCTCTGTGGGTCTGGGGCTAGGCATCTCCAAGGGCTTTCAAGAGGGAAAGAGCCAATGCTCTGCCAACATCGCCAGTTGCCATGGCAGAAATGAATGCCAACAGAAGGGGCTTTCCTAAAGCTTTCATTCTTCAATAAGACAATACTTGGGGCCAGAGAGATGGCTCAGTGGGATAAGTGCTTCCTTATCAAGAACAAGGGGCTGAGTTCAATCCCTGGTTCTGCAAAAAAAAAAAAGACAAATTTATATCCCTTATTCATATCCAGATCAGACACAAGGGTTTTCCCACTCACTTTTTCATTGCTGAACACACATATTTATCATGATCAATTCATGAGAAATGCCCCATAAGTGCAGTCCCCTTTGGTCCCTCTTCTCATGAGCCACCAAGATATTCATGTCAGAAAAGCAGCTGGGAGTATTCAGCGCTCCCTGGTACCAAGCAACACAGTATCCTGGAGGTCTTACCATTGATTTTCCTTCTGAGTTCACAGGAAGAGCTGGGCTGCTTACTTTGCCTCAATGCTGACACAGTCTGTAGAGAGAAAAAAGAAGGAAAACAAGGGGGAAAGTGATGGTGCTGGCCAGCTTCAGAGGTGCTGCCCTAGGCACAGTGAGTGAAACTGTCTGCAGCTGTATTGCAGAATGGGACCTTGGTCCTGTCTCACACAAATACTGCATCATGAAGACTTCTGGCTCCTCCCTGTGCTGTTCACAGCTCTTCCAGATTCTGTTCCTTCCTCTGCTTCCAATACCTCCCATCATAGCCATGCTCCAGGCTTCCTAGTCCTTCTTTGATTCTAATTTTATGTCTCTCTTTGCCTTGAGGGTTCTGTACCTGCTGATTTCTTTGCAGATGGAGCTTTTTCCTTTTTCCTCCCTGGCTAGGCTACCTTGCATGCCACCTTCTGCAGGAAGCAGTCCCTGTTCATCCAAAACTGGGTCATGTTTCTCTCTTATGGATCTCTATAAATGTTTTTGGGCTCCACCCTTATTAAAGTGCTATTCCTACTGATTGAAATTCCCTTTCACTAACCTATTTTCCCTCCAGGATGCGTGCTGCTTGGAGAGCAAACACAGTGTTTTACTCCACTCTTTACATCTAATTATCAGCACAGTACTGGCTCAGAGAAGGCCCTTCGTGAGTGTGTGGTTGTAGAAGACCTGTCTTTGGCTCCTTCTTGCATGATGCACACCAGCACTAAACACATGAAGTGTACAGAGATTGGTAACTTTTCTGCTATGTGTTCCACTGCATGCAAGCTGAAAAATACCTGTCATTCCTACATAACTTGTCTGTCTCTATCTCTGCCTCCACCTCTTCTGTGTCTCTCTTTCTCATTTTCCACATACACACACAACCAGTTTTTTAGCTACATTATTGAGCTAGAATCTTGCCTATAACATGATTATTTATGTTTTGAAACATTTACACATCCACTTTACATTCATCCAGAAATAATGCCTACTAACTCTACTAACTCTTCACATAAGATTGGAAAGCAATTGGCATGAGCTTAAAGGTAACTTGCAAATTTATATCCCTTTTCTATTCTAAATAGCTGAACATGGCTTCAAAAACACATAGAAAGTCTCCTCAGAATACTCTGGTTGAAGTTTGGCCCTAGCCATTCAAGGTCAGTGAGGACTCAGGACATAAGAGAACCTGCACTGTAACATCCTGTAACTCAGTGGTGTCTCAAATTTTCTGATCAAGAAGATTATGAAACCACAAAGGAAAGTTATCAATGATGTATAATGCACCTAAAGAGAGTTACCTAGAGAGAAAAATTCTCTCAGGCTTTCACAGAGAGCAAATTGGTCAAGCAATGGCCATGACTCATCCACATGGCTAACACAGACAAAAGAGCTACAAACGGCATTATAAGGTTTCAGGGTAAATCCTGAGGGGATTTGACTGACCTTGTCAGATACAAAAGTTACATTTATTGTTATATAGGTCTTGCTTTATCTTGGTCATAACCATCCAGCATAAAAGTATAAAAACGAAGTATAAGCCATATTAATATGATGAGCTGTAAAAGGGTCAAGTCAACAACTTCTCACATTGCTAGTCCTATGGATAACCCACTACTATTATGGACTACTGTACTATATTGGATTATTTTGCTGAATTCATGTATCTACAATATTTAAATGGCAATGGAATACCCATCTCTGACAAAACTAAACAAAAAGGGGGATATAAATGAAGGATCATTTTGTTTCTGTATATACAAAGTAGTTAGGATAGATATACAGCTACTTTCTCTCAATTCAATAAAAAAGATTTGTACTAATAGTGTTTGGACAGGCTATCATGTCTGCATCTTGTACTATGAATAACTACTATGAAGACAACAATATGCAGTGTATTAATTATTATAATTGTCCTACTAACCTGTTTTGAAACTGTCTATTGCTATTTGTCTCTTAGTAAAATTAATTTTAAAAAAAGAATCCCCTGGTTCATTGGGAGACTAGGAAAAGGATGCACACATATCCTGGTAGTTGTTTCCAAAAGTTAGCTAAGGATCTGAGTAGATGAGCATGACATGTATCGCAGAAAGAGTTAATTATCCCTTGGGTAGCTATGGATGTCCCTAGAGCCATGCAAATCACAGATGCAAAAATACTACATACTTTCAAGGAATTAAAATATTCATTGGACAAATGGCTCAAGTTCAAAGAGTGCTTTTGTCTTGAGCCGCAGAGTGACATTTTCTCAGCTCCTGGCTAGAGAATGGGAGCTACTACTTAGCATCTACCTCATGCCCTCTTAACCCGTAGCTTGTTACATTAAGGTAGGGAAATTTTATGTGTATAATTTGTGAAGTTCTCTTGAGCAGACAGTGCTATATAAATGTGAAATGCTGTTATTAATAATAAAGGTTGGCTCACCTAGGAATACTGTAGAATTAAAGTAATGAGATTCTATTTTTAGGCAGACTTGCCAATAACATGCAAGTATGATAAGGCTGTGATTTAAAGCTCCCTTTAGCCTTCCTTAGCTCTAAAGAGTACATTTTCTGGGCCACCTACACACAGTAGTCAGCCTCACAGAGCTCTGTTAAGGCTAATGGTAGCTCCACATTTGAATCCTAGCATGCCCAGCTAAAAACAGGCCTTGGTCTTTCAGACATGAGAGCCTGTCACATGGACAGCTGGCTTTCACAAAATACAGATCAGCTTTTCCAGGGCCCTAGCAAACCTGATCATTCTTTTTGAAATGATAAAAAAAAAACCTTCTAAAATGTGTTCTGAAATTTTTATACATCTGTAATTATGTGAAGATATAGGATGTGTTTGGGGAGCTTAGTTATATTTGCTTTCAGATTGGAAAAGGTATTTCACAAAGGCCCGGGTTCAAAGTGATTCATAACTAGAGAAGAAGTCCCACTCCTCAGGAAAAAAATATAATTAGCTCTTCCTCCACTAATGTTCAGGTCAATGCTTTGTCAATAACAGTAACTCTTCTTCACCAATTTAGTGCAGCCTATAAAGATCATTATGACTCATAATTACAGATGCAGATTTATGTCAAAATGCATATATAAATCTCCAGTTCTGGCCATGGGTCACCTCTTATCAGAAAAAAAGATTTGTGTAAGGAGACACTCTCCTTGATCCTCCTCGGCATTTGTCTCTTTCAACTTTGGGGAAAGAATTGTAAGGTTCACTGTCAGTGACACAACTATAACCCAGGGTGTGTTAGGGGTTCAAGGCAGGGAGGAGCAGGAAGCTGAATGGATGTGGAGGGGGTCATAGGGGGTAAGGGATGTAACTGTGGAGATAGCTTTCTGAGGATAGTGATTATTGGCTAAATGAAGAGCACCTTTAAACACCTGCAGGCCAGACAGTGGAAATCAAAGGAAGACAATTATATGGACAGAGGGAGATGGGTTGAGTCTTGTGGGAGCTGAGGTCTACTGCTTGGTTCTGGGCTCAGGACAGGCTTGAATTCTCAAGAGGCCCAAATGTTCATTTTGCAAAGATTGTTTTAATGCATTTCCTGCTAGATGAGCTGCGTTTTCAAGCATCATCTGGTCTGCAGAGAAGATCTCCCTGATGACTTGGAGACAGGGTTTTCCAGAGTACACCCCTATCCTGTACGTGTGCATAGGCAACTGCTGGGAAGCTGCTGGCTCTTCTCTTTAGTAACTGCCTGAATGCTGGATTTGGAATACTACTCTGAGAATGCCCAAAAAGCACAACCTTCTTCTGTCTTTAGATCTTACACATATAAACCAGATATATGCAACCAAAGGAAGTGCCTATGTCCACAAGACTTATACAAGGAAATTCACCATATCTTTATTCATTACAGTCCAGTCGTGGAGACAACCCAAACATTCACCAACAGGTGAATCAATAGGCAAACTGTCACATATCCTTGTATTCAGCAACAGAAAACAACAAGCTGCCCATGTTCACATGACATAGATGAATCTAAAAAAATGTTTCTGTAAGTGAAAGAATCCAGACACCAAAAAGTGCATGGTGTGGAAATCCATTGATTTCAAGGACAGGTAAAACTGACCCATGGAAACAAATCAGAATACTAGCTATTTCTATGAGGCAGAGGGTATTGACAAGAAAGTTACCCCAGGGAACTTCAGGTGATGAAAATGTTTTATATCCTAAGTTGGGTAGGGGTTAGCATGGTATATACATAAGTAAAAAATTCATTGAGCTGTCCTCTTAAGATTTATGCAATTTACTGTTTGTAAATTATAGCTCAATAAATAAAAGTTTTTAAAAGCTATGAGGAGAAATACAAGGAGCAAAGCTCATTTTATAAGAGCAATCATGAGCAAAGACAGAATCACATGAATAAAGAGTAAATGGGAAAATGTGAATCTTTTACCTCTTCTTACTTTTATCAGAGGAATGAAAATGCAGGAACACAGAAAACTAAAATCTTATACAATATGCTTAGGAATTCATGGAGAGCTCCTCTAAGATTTATTTTCAGACCATTCCTCTTAAATTAGGAAATGCTTCATTGGCAAGTTTCTTCTTAAGAAATGGTGTTTTTTAAACATAAACAGTCAGGAAATAGATATTTTCAGTTGATTCATCACAGGTATGAACAAGAGATCAACTAGTTAATGATACTGTTGGCCTTAACCCTACTTCAATAAAATGCAGTTCATCTTCTTGAATATTTAGATTAATTAGAGTAGAGAGTGCTGGTGTTTTATGACAAAGAAATTGGTACGAAGCACACATTTTCCGTTTTTCATACATACGATATTTTCTTTGCCATTGACTAATGCCAAACACTTTCTAGTTGTTAATATTAAAATAAGTCTTCATCTAGTGCTTACCTTCCCATGTCATTAAAGAGACAATAAAAACTTCTCTTTTTAAAAACTACCATGACTGTATCTGCTTCTCATTATCCAGTTGACATTTCCATTTCTGGAATTCTAAAGTTTGTCTGAAACTGTTGATGACATTTCTAAAATGCTTGCTGAATTTTGAAACATACCCTAAAGATCTCCCAAACCTTTCTCTTCACTAAAGATGAGGAAACTGTGATCAAGGAAGGTCACAGGACTTGTACAAGGGTATTCCTCATATCTTTATGGGCTCGCCTGGGCTTGCCTCGTCTGGTTGCCTGAGTTGCTTGAGACCGGTAGATTCCATGATCGAACCGATTTCACTTCTACATCCCTTGTGAGCACATCATGTTTTAGAATGAGATGCTTAGATAAAGATCAGCGTGACACCTAGGGTAGGATGGCGAGTAGGTTCCAGTCTTGGAATTCTGTTTCTGGTCTCTGGTTGCCCATGGGGAAGCCACATCAGACACTGTAGGCTAACCCTGGGGGGCCCCTTACCAGTACCCATGCATGGAGAGTTCTACAACCCAGCGTACTGAGTGCCAAGTGATCTGTGAGCTGCTTGGCGTGTGTCCATGTCTCCTTTACTACTTACTAAATGCAAAGATGAGTATCTCGTGTTCTAAACCTCAGGTCTTTTGTTTGGAAAAATAGCGATAATATATGAGTTTATGTTTTCTTTGTTTAGGTTCAAGTAAAATGATACAAGTCAAGTCAGCCTCATCTAGACATCTCAGGAATTCTAATAAGAAAATTACGCCCTGTCTTATTTTACATAGTTTTCCCAGTTCCAATTTCTTGCATACACTGCTTAGTGAGCGGAATGCTCTTCTTTTCCCATCATGCCTTGCTGGGCTCCCTGGAAGCTCCTACTCTCGCCATTATTAATTGCCTTAGCCTCTGCCCACCCCTCATCTACTAATGTCCCATCACACATATGCATCACAGTATACACTTAGCAACTAAGTCATTGGTCTTATAGTGCTCTTCGATTATTTTAGCGGATGTGAGCTTTCACGAGCCATGGGCCACGTGCAAAAGGTATTCCTTTTGCATCTTTCCTAGGACCTAACATAGTGAGGAACATGGCACTGGTGTTTAAAAATTATTGCAACAATGGGATTAAAAGGAGGCAAATATTAAATGTTGATCCCAAAAATGACTGGTGAACTGTTTCAATGGTGATGTTCCACAAAATCAGTTTTTAAAATATATCTTATATAGCAGAAATGCTATAGCCAGTGATGGGGGTTTCTTGCCTGGAGTGGAGCTATGACTTTCATTATAATCTACATTTTGAAAACCTGGTGTTTCCTTTTAGTCCTATTAGAGTGTATGTGATTTAAGTATCAAGACCAAGTCCTGCTTTGGATTTATGCATCAAATAAAGACCCAGAGTCAAAAAGAAAATATGAAAATATATCTACAATTCATGTCTATGATTGTATTCTTTTTAAATACTAGGAAAATAATAGAGCCATCAAAAATATACAATAGCACTTGTAAAACTTGTGATGAACGATATAAATATATTGCAAAATAGTGTTCAAAAGCTTTAGAGAAAGAACCTCAAGTGCTTGGGTTTTATGTAGGAGAAACCTTTCCGTTTATGTGTTTATGACTTCCTAGATCCATTTCATGAAATATCTTTCTCCAGTAGAGATCAGAATGTATAATTGTTTGGAAGATTGCCACTTGCACGTAACTTTAACCTTTGCAAGGGTTTGGCCCAATTTTGTGATTTTATTTAAATGAAAATATATTTCCTGCTTATGTGAGTTCACTGCTTGCCTTAGGCATCCTAATTTTATTTTTTGTGTAAGCCCCAGAAGTGGCCAAGATATGCTAAATGCCAGGAAGGACAAAGACAAGGAAGAAACAGCCTCTGCACCTTGTGGTTGATTTTTTGGGGCACGAGTCCCAATTCTTTATCCAGTTTACTCATTCAAGATGCCAGTATTTGGCTGCTGCTGTTAGACTGCGTACCTCTATATAGCTATCCAAGAATAATACACAGGGTTTTCTGGTGTCCTTTTATTTTTAACTAATTACAAAATATTGCATATACTTGTAATGTACAAATTGATGTTCTAAAATATGTATAATTGTGGGGTGACTAACTTAATGTAAATAGCATATATTTTGTGGTGAAGGCATTTAAGATCTCCTCTTAGCAATTTCAAGTACCTAATACATTATTAGGAAATATAGTAATCATGTTACAAATAGAACTCTTGAATTTATTTTTGCTATGCAGCTAAAATTTTGTATCCTCTAACCAACATGTGGCAAATGCCTTCTACCTACTTCATGCCCTGATAAACACCATGTTATGGTCTAGTTTTATGAATTCGAATTTTTAGATTCCATGTATGAGTGAGGTCATAAAGTATTTACTTTCCATGTCCATCTTATGTCCCTTAACATAATGGCCTCCAATTTCTATGTTGTCATAAACAACGAAATTCTTTTTTTAATTAAGGAATAACAGCAAGGCATTTTACACAATTTCTCCCTGTTGATGGATGCTTAGTTGATTGCTTCTCTTAGCTCTTGTGAATAATGCTGCAATACACATGGGCACGCAGATGCATCCTTAGCACATCAGTGTTGTGTCCATTGAATACGTATGCCCAGGAGTGAAACTGCTGCACAAGATGCTAATTCTATGTTTTATTTTCTAGTATCTTCTAATTTTTATTTATATCTCCATCCATTCAACAACTGAGCATCAACCCTATATACAGCAAAGCAGAAGACATCAATACCTGTGCTGACATGGAGCTTAAGGCTAAGGTCTTCTTTTTTTGTTGAGCTTCTTGCACTTCGGTCCTCTGCTACTTTACTTCAGTTCCCACCATGTTTCTGGCAGTCATAGCAGATAGCTTTCCACATGACCTTAGCCAATATGGGTTTCAGCATTATTTGTTTTGCTTATATTGACAATATATGTCTCATCTTCAAAATATATCATATGTTGTATGGCATATATAATATATATATCCTTCATCTATTTATCTATCATCTGTCTATCTTCTATCTATCTACTTTTTAAGAGTCTTGTGCAATTTCTCTCTTTCAAGCCTTTGCAGTGGAGGCACTTTCTTAATAAAATGTGTAAGGGGAGCATTTTTTAAAAAAAGAAAATTGGAATCATTTTAATCTTATTTATACATCCAAATGTCTGTGATAATTGGACAAATAGCTAATAGCTAATAGACTGATAAGACCACTATTGTCTTGCAGAACCCCATATTAACCTCAGTACATTGTCTTTCTTTTACACATTCAAAAATGAAATTTCCCTGTTGTGTCATTTGACATCCACCACTGGTGCCATTAAACTCCAATAGACATAGTACCCATCTATGTGCTCAATTCTGAGAGATGGCATAAAGCTAGGCTTTTGACTCTTATCTAGAATGGTTAACAGAAAGTGTGGTTCAATTTCACTCCAAGATATGGAGTCACAGCAAAGTGTACTGTGCCAGTCAGTATACCAGAAGTGTTCATGGTTGTGTTAGCTGGTGGTGGTTTGATGAAGCATTGGGAAGGTGGTACAGTGATCAAAATTAAGTTGACCTTCTCTGTTACATGGTGACTTTTGTCACAGTTGTTCATGGTATGTTCATGTCTGCAACTGCAGTGAGATTAACAGCAAATGGAGAAATCTTTGCTTAAATACTAGATTCAAGAAATCATGATATACACAAACCCTTTCTTGCACTGAAGGATAGATTTTTAAAGCACTATGTATGACTACTCTACATATTCTACCGTACGGAGGCAGTTGGCTCTTCCCACCATATTCAGGGTAGAGATATATGTAGGACTGAAATATGGAGCAAAGAACATTTGACAAGTCATGAACTGCAATTATGAATGGAAGCTATGGATTGCAGCTAAAAATATTTATATCCATATCTATGAATTTCAAATAGATTTTGGAATATGTTTCTCTTTTTCAGATAGAAATTCCAAAGAATTTCTTCTACATTTTGGAATTCATAGGAAGATGAGTGCCTTTATTGCTTATAGGATTGAGCTAAGTGAGGATAGTAAAAATAAAATAATTAAAAATTTTAAAACAGTAACATTGGTAGAATGCTTTTCACTGCCAAGCATACATAAATCCTCAACATTATTTTGTTAACATTTATTTTAACCTATATGATTTTAATATTCTTTTAACTACCAAGGAAACTGAGGCATTAGGAAATCATAAATTCTCCTGGCTTCCTACAGTCTGTGTTTGAACTGGGTCTGAGACTGGAACTATTAAACTCCTACTTCTAACCACCTTTTCTGTAATGCCTCTTAGTCTTGGCAAGACAAAGGGAAATTCTGTATTATCCTTTTTATCTTGTGCTGTTTACTCAAAGGTCAAATTCACACCTCTGTCCAATGGATGTGCTGCGGCTCTTTCCTTGACTGAAGGCTCCCATCCAGCTTCTATCCAGCTGCTGCATCAGAGAAGCTTAAAATTATCTGGTGCTTCCTTCCAACCTTTTTAGTAAATGCCCTTCTGGCTTGGCGAGGCTTTGGTATTTCATATTTAGTAAAAGTGTCTGCTACCTGCCCTTAGAAAATATCTTGGTTTTATGTCTCCCAGACTGCGTATAGCTAAAGGCAAAATATGAACCAGAGAGTGCTGGAATTTCACTGCGCTGTAGAAATTAGGTGCAACTACTGCATTAAAAGCAGCGGCAGGTGCTGTAAATCTGAACTCCGTTTGGAGGGAGAAAAAGAATACAAGTGAATGTGTGACTGTAGATAGGCTGCAAATTTCCGAGGTAAAGACAGTTTTTCTAAAGAAACAATTAAACTTTGCTACAAAGAAAACATGGTTTATTTTGGACTGCATTCAAACTGTGATGCTATAGCATGCATTTCTAAATAATGAATCATTTGGTCAGTTTCTACAAAGATATATCATCTCTTTCATTTCTTCTCTTCACCTAATTTTAAAAAATATTGCTTATTAAAGTAGTTTATCTTTATTGTAGAATATCCTGAAAGACATGAATAACCCCAAATATTGTAGTATAGAAATAACCACTCTTAAAAAAAGAAATAACCACTATTAACATTTTAGTGTGTTTTCTTCTAAAATTTTACACAAACATACATTTTAATGTAATTATTCTTTTCACTTATTAAAATATCACAGAATCCTTCCATCTTATTAAATATTCATCAATGGTCTTATTTTTAAATAGTCGGTTAGCCTTCTATGTGTGATTACATTATGACTTAACCCATTATTCTAGAAATAGAGGTCACTTCTAGTTTTACACTGCAATAAACAATGCTACAATGAACACCGTTATAGCTACGTATGGCACACATTTATGACTATTTTCCTTAGGATAAATTCCTATTCTGGACATGTTGATACCAAGGATTTGGGGAAACACATTGTCCAACTGCTTGTCCATAAAGACACCAATTTCTCACTGTTGTATTTCTAATCCTTCTTTTGACACTCGCGGGGCTGTTAGCGCAACACCAGTAAAGCACGGACCCTCTTCACCTGTTCGTGCAGCAAGATAGTACTAAGCTGAGACACGCTGTCAGCTGCTTTTCCATTCCCTTTGGCTTTGTCTCACTCTCCCTATTCTATTCTATTTTCCCTAGGCAAGGTTGTCCCAAAGGAGGGAGAAATGACAAGAAGGCAGAAAGGGAGAAAGCGAAACACTCTCCCAGGCCGGACTCCTGTGGATGGGATGTTTTCCTTGTAACAGAATTCTGATAAGGGAGATAAAAGCTGCTCCTTTTTTGCATTTGTTTCCTGTGTTGAGTGGCATTTGGAACACCAGATTGTTGCATGTGGAAGGATACAAATCCAGCTGGGCTGTGGCAGTAGTCAGCACGTCTTTTGCATGGTGGCCGGAGTTTCCCTCGCAGGATTCTGACGCCCATCAGAGGGCAAGACTGCCTTACTGCAGAGAGTGAAAATGACTCTGGTCTTTACCTAAAGCAAGAATTTGAAAATATGAAATCTCACTTCTTCCTTTTCAGAAAACATTTAAGTGGTCAATCATTTTTTCTTTCCTGTGTACACCACATACAAATAAAATGGGGAAAAGTAGACTCTTACGGTCCTATCTCAAAAGGAAAAGGAAAAAAGAATTAAACAAAAGCAGTCCATTTTACATAAAAATAGTGTTATTCTATAGCACCAGCCCTTCGTTATCTAATTATATCTACATAATAGCACTACCATTATGACTGCTTTAATTCTACATAATTTACTTGTGGAATCATACAGAAGAGAAATTCTATTTTCATTTCTTCTTGTGAATAAGAAAAATAAGTAACAGTATGAAAAGTTTTTGGGATTAGACCACTTAGGCCAATTTGCTTCACTAAACACAAGGAGAAAGTAAAATTTTCTTCATAATAAAATATCTCAGCAAGAAAACCCAAAAACCCCAGCAAAATAAAATATCACAGCAAAAGTCATAGTTAAAGCAAGGCTACATTTCATAGCCCAAATGTGAACCAAAATATCGACCATATTTCTCCAAAGTAGTTGGAGGAAATGGACTTGGTCCAAGGTACATATAAATCAGGGTTGTCACGCATTAATCTGAGGAAGAAGTGGACCGTTTAGTCTATACATTGAATGTAAGTATGCAAAAGGTAATTTGGATCAATGGTCATTTCAAACTGAATTATTCAAAAGCAGGCTTTCTTCTATTGTATAGTTTCTTTATAAATTGGTGTGCTGAATTACACTGTGTTTTGATTGTAGCCATTTTCCGAAATCCTTTAAGTCGAAATAGTCTATTGCATGTCATATACCTCTTCTTAATCAGACACAACTGTGTCAGATTCCATAGCAGGCTTTATTCATATGTACCTTTATTGTGCTTTTTATTTTGACAAACTGTCACATGCCCTACTGTGTTCCCAGTGCTATAGGCTTTGCTGGTGGCCTGTGGTAGTGCAAAAAGGAGAAAAAAGCCTTTGAAGCTGCAGGACCTGCCCTACAAGAGCAACATCTATGGCTGGGCCAACAACACCCACACTCATTTGGAGTTCAAATAACCTCATAGTAGCCTGTCAGCCAAACCACCATGTCAAGACACAAGAGAAGCATCATACCAAGGAGGGAATTCTAAGTCCTTGTTCACTGACTTTATTCCCCACCCCCATGGAGCCACATAACAATGGAAAGAAACATCATTTAACCTTTTTGGCAAAACAAAGCTTCTCTAGCTTCTTCTTTTTTTTTTTTTTTTTAACTTCTTAAAATGTTAGGGAAGATCCTGGATCTTTATCTAGAGATACAACCTTCCACGAAACAGTCATGCAATACAGTGGTTCTCCAGTTCTGGCACCTTTGAGGGGTGAAGGTCTGGCTAGAGTTCTTCAGAGGCCCTGGGGCCAGCACCCTCCTCCTCCTTCACTGGGAGCAGCCCTGTTTTTCTCTAGAGTTCTGTCTTGTAGTAAACTTTTTTTTTTTTTAGCCCTTGGGATTGAACTCAGGGCCTTATGCTTGCCAGGCAAGTGCTTATCCTGCTGAGCTATCTCTCCAGCTGTAGAGTTCTATCTTAAAACTCTTTCTAAGTACTCACTTAAAGGAAGATTTCCTTAGCAATTATACTAGTGATAACAATGGCGATAATAGAAAAGTGCTGGGGTAACTGTAAAAATACGATCTAATATTGGTTAAAACATGGTCAGGATGTTAACTCAGCCACAAACACTAACATTGAAACCTTGTATTTATAGACAATTTTGTTTATTTAAATTTATTCTTTTTTAAAAAAAAAAAAGAAGATGAATGATGCTTGAGTAATTTTCAACAACTGAAACTCTGGGATGTCCAAATTTCAAATTCAACGCACACTGGAAAAAGCTTCCCCATTTATCCAGGCCCTGCTGCGCCGCGCCAGTGAACCTCTGGGCGCTGGCTGCCACTGGTCCCCTGCGGATCCTCTTGCCCTCTCTTTCGCTCAGGAAGACCAAGCCCTCAAGCACTGCATCATGCACAGTTGCCAGAGCCTGCCTTCTGGGATGCTTTTGCTCCTTCTTCATGTGGCTTTTTGTTGGCTTAGCTAGAATTCCCCTGTGAGCAATAGGGACCATATGCTCCCCACTGAGCTTTTTCTCCACATACTGCCCTTGGGCTTTCACTGCCTTTAGTTTCTCTGACCGATGCAAACCTTAGCTGAGGCCCAAAGTCCAAGTTAACCACAAACTGCAGCAGTGCCTGGGAGAGGCTGACTCTAACTCTTCTACCTTCTAACCCTCAGGCATCACAATGGAACCTGACCTTCTTTATGTTGAGCATGAGTTTAGAAAGGGGCCTAGTTGCCCTGAGATTAGACAAATCCTGGGCCAGGCATTTAAGGGATGCTAAGCAACAAGCATTTGTGAAACAAATGAGTTGGGAAGGTATGAGACCAATATTTAAAGACCTGGGTCCAAATCCTGATTTCTTGGTGGATCTTGAGTTTTTCTTCTGAGCTTCTTTTTCTCAAATTGCATGACAAGTTTAAATTAGATCAGTCTTGAGCTCCTACCCACCTCTGACTGGAATTATGGCTGAAGAAAGGTGTGCTGTGTTGGAACCAATTAGAAAGGGACAGACCATGTCGTAAATGCTGAGGGTCACACGGCCACTGCAAAGCAACCCCCAGCAACACCTACAACAGCCAGCACAGCCCAGACCAAAAGTTGTGCCTCTATCTGCTGTTCACACTCATTCTTGGGGCATCTTTGATTGCATTTCAAAACTGGTAAAAACTGAGATTCATAAAGTAAGTGATATTTTAATGAGATCCACTGACAGAGGTGTTAGTAGGAATTTGGTGTTGAAATTTTGTCAACATGATATGCTAAAATACACAGAAAAGCCCCGGTAGCCCTGTTACCCAGATGGGCCAGGCACATTCTGCAGTTGGTGCAGCTCAATGTTCTTGTTTGAGGAGGAGATCCATAACCGAGGTCTCATAATTTTCCATCCAGAGTTTCATACAAGAAACTTTATGGCCTTTTGAAAGATGAGTGAGTATATTTGATTCATTGGAAGTCAGAAGCAGCTTTTTAAACATTTGGGAATCAAGATAGGTAGTTAGTCAGCCTTGTAAAATTTTCTTATGGATGTCACCATTAGAAAAATTTATCTTCCCTTAGTATACTGCAAAGCTTATGCAAACCTATGACATCTTTGGATTCAGTCATTGTTAGTCCAGGGTTTTAGTTTTAATCCGTGCTGCATTTTAATTCATGTGATACTGGAAAGTAGCAATTTGTTCTGCTATCACCAGATTTCATCCATGTAAAATAGGCCACCAAGATGTCACATTTTATGAGATTATTTATACCTCCTCTCTATTTTGGGCTGCAGTTTTGCAGGTTATTTTTCTTCACTGTATTAATGAGAGGAGTTCAATGTACTGAATTTTGTTCATTGAAGAAATTGGCATCTAAGAATGGTGAGTAAACAAAAAGTATGAGATGTGAACTATTGAAATCCTTGGCTCACAAAGGGCAATTTCCAATTTTATAATATTAAACCAGAGAAGCTTAAAATGAAAAATGTTTTTTATTTCCTTGTTTGTTTTTAAATTGATATAATATGTATGAGTAACTTTCAAAATCATCCAATTATATTTTAATAATCTTTGCTTGAGTTTCAAATATACACATATTCCAGCATAACCGTCTTTTTGATGAGCCATTTTTGAAAAAGTCCTTATCCACTAGCTAGTTTCTAGACATATGAGCAAGATAATTTTCCACATATAAGATAGTCTATTAACATACAAATAACTATAAGTTCTAGCTTGTCCTAATTATTTCTAATAATCTCTGTGGAGACTATTACCTTAAAAAAAAGTATGTACGTGTTGATGATAGAAAGCAGGTCGAAAGGCACTGATTTATTACAAGCCTTCATTAAGGTTAAAAGCATTCCAGTGAGATGAAGACATCTGCCTTGTATTTTCACATTGCAGGAGAAAAGTTAAAGACAGGAAGAACAAAAAGAAGGAAAACAATGTTTCCAGTTGAATTCAAGCCAGGTTAGAAGAAAATAATTCTTACTTCCTACCCTTAAGAGTTCAAACTTCCCATTGCCCGGCCTATCACTTATCATTATGCTGCTAAATACATTTACTATTACGTATCAGTGATGAACATTATGCTATGCCCTTCATCTAATTTTCAAATTTTTGCACATGGATATTAACACTTGTATCTCCTGGTTTGCTTTCTTTCTCTAAAAAATTAACAATGAAACCTACTACCACAAGTAATTAAGATGGCCTAATTACACAATGTCCTGGAAATGGTTTTTGAAATGGCCCATTTCTTTCCGCTCTTTTTTCAAGGTATAACTGGGTAAGATTGGCAATTATAGGGTTTAGTGAACAGTCACTCGATATCTCAGAAATCAAAGGAAAGGGCCACTGGAGAGGGGTTGAACTTAGCTGTTGCCAGATTTTTATCTCTCGCAATGAGTGCTACTGACAGGAACCAAGCGTATTGTTACCTTAGTCCAGGAGAACATGGGTGGCTTTCCAAGGAGCTGGGGCTGCCTGTGTGTGCATGTCTACCTGTGAGCTTGTGGACGAATCTGATGTATTTATGATGCTTAATAAACACCCCAGAGCCACATGGGAGCTCGGGGACTGTGTGTTTCTCTCAATTTAAAGGATTATATGTGAATATCTAGGTTGATTTTTGCCTTAGAATTAAAATCAATCTTTGTACTTAGCAGCGTTTGTCACTGCACAAAAATATTCATGGGTGTGTAAACCACCCTTGAAAACCACAGAGGAAAGATTTATAATAAGCTTATAGTTTTCCCAAGTGAAAATGAGAAATATCTTAAGCAAAGCTGATTGCCCCCAAAACAGTAAGTTAGGGATTTCACTTAAGTACTCACATAGTGATGTCAGAGCTCTTATGTGACATTTTATTAGGAAAAGCAGATGAAAGTGATGTTTTCCATTGTGTTCTTAGGGTGTATTTACCTATGTTATTAAGTATGTAAAGCAACTTTCCTGTAGAGATCAGGTACTGGGGGAGTACATGATTTAATAAAGATACAAATTCAGCCAAGCATAGTGGCACACATCTGTAAGTAAAGCACCTTGGGAGGCTGAGGCAGCAAGATTGCAAGTTCTAACCTGACCTGGGCAATTTGGTGACTTAGTTAGATAATTCTGTAAATTGGATTAAATGTGTGGGGGAGGTGCTAGGGTTACACTGCACCTTAGTGCCAAGGCCCCTAGTTTCAATCTGTAATACCATGGAAAACAAAATATATTCTGTTAATCTATTTTATTTTTTGTTTTTGTTAGCGGTACTGGAAGTTGAACCCTGGGAGCACTGAGCTACATTCCCAGTCTTTTTTATTTTATTTTGAGACAGAATCTTGTGAATATTCCAGGCTGGCCTTGAATTTTTAGCTCTCTTGGCTCAGCCTCCTGAGTAGCTGGGGTCACAGGTGTGTGTCACTATACTTGATGTCGAGAGACATTTATATTTAATGCAATTATTGCAATACTTACATTTAAGCTCATGTTTTCTGTTTAAGTTGTTCATTCTGTTTTTTATTCATTCCCTTTCTTCCCTTCTTTTGTATTATAGGGACTTTTTGAGAACTCTATTTTTATTTATTATGGTTTTGAATATAACCCTTTATATGTTTTGGGGGCAGTTGTTTTAAGGATTATATAATATGCACTTGGCTTCTCACAATCTACTTAGAGTTAATATGTTTGCTTGCCAGTTTAAGCAAATATAGTAAATATAGCACTTTATTGATTTTCCGCCTTCCCCAAGATGTTGGAGTTGGCACATATCTGCCCATACAGAAAACGCTCTCACACTGTGTTACAATGTTTTCCATTTCAACACTTTAACCACTGTTTACAACAAGAGGTCAGTGTATTGTATGTGCCCAGGTACTTGCTGTCTCTGAAGCTTTCTTTTCATCCTGGACATCTCAAGTTTCCTTCGGTCATCATTTCCCTTTCTGAAAAACTTCATTTAGCAATTGATTAGCTTAGTTTTCTTCATTTAAGAATGTGTCCTTTGCCTGATTCCAGAAAGACATTTTCTCTCAATGCAGAATTCTGCATTGATATAGCTTTTCTTCCATACTTGAAAACTACTATTATGCTACTTCCTACTGAAATCTTGTGCATAAACACCCCATCGTCCTTTGGCAGCTCTCCACATTTTTTCCTTTGTCTTTAGTTCTTAATAATTAGGTTATGATGTGAACTTCTTTGAATTCATCCTGTAGACTGTTGATGGAACTTAACTCTTTGGGTTACATCTTTCATTGAATTTGGGGAGATTTCAGCCATTATTTCTTTTAGCAACATACTTTATTCCTATCTAATAAAGTTTTAGGATAGTGCTTTCAGTGACTTTTAAAATGAGTATTCAAATACATGAGTCCTAAGTTGTCTAATGTGATGAAAAATATCATAGGTAAAGCAATGAGCAAATAGCTATGACAAAAATCAATGCAGAGTCAGATAAAAAGATAAGCATGGTTGTGAGGATTTATTCATATAGTTGTATAAGATACGTATATGACACTAAACTTACTCATTCTGACGCTTGCTGGTTTACATGGTGGTGGGCAAAATATCAGTTGGTTCAATTGCCAGCATATGCGTATATATACACTAAAATATATATGCAGTATATTATACTAATGTTAGAAGTTAAAATGAAAATAATTCAGTCAATCAATCAAATTGTTGGAATTCAGTATCACAAACTTACAAAAATGAATGATCTTAATTGCTTTTCATACATTCAGACTTAGCTTAGCTTAACCTAGAGTGATGCTGGAAAACTATTGTTTATGAGCTACACTGCCCCATGGTTTATCTTGTGAAGACAATAGGTTAAGAATGGAGCTTAAACCTGTAAAATGCGAAGAAGCAAGTAGAAGGAAAAGAAGATGACAGTGTCATAGAAATGTTATGTGGTAACCTGGATGCAGTGGTGTGTACCTGTAGCCTCCACTACCGAGGAGCCTGAGGAAGGAGGAGCTCAAGTTCAAGGGCGCCCTGGGCTATGCAGCCAGTCCCCATCTCAGGATCAGTCAATAAGTAATTTACACGTGACCCACAATGTGTAGAATACTTACAATTTGGCCACTTGTGGCCAAAGCTTACTGCCCCCATCTAGAGCGTTATGTAGTTACATCAAGGAGATGGGATTGCAAAAGGTATTAAAACTATGAGTTTGTTGTTCAATTGCTCTTATTGAAATCTTGACTCTACCAATCTAACCACTTTATATAATTTTGGACGAGCTATTAAAATCTTCCTGTGCATCCATAACTTCATTGACAAAATCTATATGATAAAGTCACTAACTCAAGGCTACTGTGTGACTTAATTAGCTAATCCATGTGAAGTTCATAGCATGCCACCTGGCACAGGGTCAACACAAATTAGAAGTTAGCTCCTACTTCCACTTGATAGAGTACTATGCAAATGTTAAAGTAATACAAAGCTTCAATAAAATGTGTTTGTGTTTTTGTTTGATATTGAGTGAAAAAGAAAGCAAAACACAGAATGGGCCATGCATATGGCAGAACAAGCGTAACAGCAAACCGATGCACTGGGAAGGGAATTGGGAAAAATGCTGCAATTCATAAGTGATGGCCATGTCGGTCTATAGCACTATGGAAAAAGATTTCCCTTCTCTCATTCAACATCTCCAATTTTTCTAAAATGCACTATGAAGTTGAGTTCTTGTCTGGACCTCAGGAGTAGCTTTATCCTTTCCCAAGGTGCTTATCTCAGAGATACGATAACGAGATGAGCTAAGGCCGTGCTGCTCACCATAATTCTGCCAGTATTTATTTTGGTCTCTGGAAGTTGAGCCCCTCACATTCTTTGTACATAGTTGTATTTAATTAGGACTCAAGCTAGCCATAAAATGTGCATTAATTGCCGGTTATTTCATAAATGATGGCCAAAATAACAGCCCTTGATAGGGACTGTTTGGGGGTGAGCGCCATTTGGTCTGTTCATCTTCCAAGGCTCTCTGCCCCAAGCAAGAGATTTCCATTTGTTATCTCCTTTTATCCTAGAGAATTACTAATCCTGCACTGCCATATTAAGTACCAATTAAGCAGAGATTTGTCATTCCTGCTTGAGAACATTGAGCTGGGCTGTGGCTGCATATTTCACAGACTTCTGACAGAAATTATTTTAATTAGACTGCTGCTAGCAGCATTTAAAATAGTCTGTATGGCTAGAGAAAGGAAGAATGGCTCCTCAGTCAGATAATTTACTTATTTTCCTTTTTCACTCACCATAAATCTTGGGATTGTGGTTATTAAGCCTTCAGAGGGGGAAGGGGATAGTTAGGGAAAGAAATCAGCTAAACTTTATCTTACTTTAAATACCACAAAAGAAAAATCTCCCACAGCTTTGCTGGGGAAAAAAAATTAAAAGAAAAATGTGTTCATGTAAAACCTGACACTGACAGGGTATTTTTACTTTCTAATATCTAAAATGCTTCAATAAAAAAGAGCATCTTGTGCCTTTTCTGCATAATGAAGGTCGGTCATTTCCTTTTTATTTTTGTCAGCCCCCCCTAACCAAATTGGAGGGATTTCTTGATGATTATTAGGTTAATCTGATGTTGAAAAACAAACAATGAACTCCACATCTGGTGGACCTTGACTAAAAGCACAAGATTTACAATTTTAAAAGAATGATACATTTCATTTTATTGATCCATTTACTAAGATGAGAAGTTGGTTGAATACAACATTTTTCCTCTCTTAAAAATTTTAGGTAAGGATTTATTCTTCTAGTTCCCATAATTTCTAATCAGTGTATAGTTAATTAAAGTGTTTTTCAGATTATTTCTAAACTTCCTGATTGATTGGTTTTTTTATTTTAGGGAAGGGTCTACAAGGCTGCTCAGGGTCTCACTACTAGATTGGACTTATAGTGATCTGCTTGTTTACAGCCTCCCAAGAGCTGGGATTATAGGCATGTGACACCACACCCAGTCTCAACCCCCATGTCAATGCACCCTGGGAGTTGGGCCAGCACGGCAGGTCCAGGGATTGAACCTCCAGCCCCTGCACCTGCTTGCAGGTGTTTTAATCCACTGAGCTATTTGGCTGACCCTATTCCTGATTTATTTAATCAAATGTCTTAAGGCACATATTCTTAAATATGCTACAAGATCTGACCATTGAAATGTATGTTTTCCTTGACTTTCTCATTCAGACATCCAGTCCGATGCTCCCTTCATGAAGCAGTCCAAACCAACATTTTATCTTTATCTGACACCTTAATGCTTTATGGTTCATTTTAGAAGTTTTCTACATGAAAGCCAACAAATTCCAAAGTAGAAAATGAATCTAGCGGCTGTAAGTAGCACAAGGTACTGAAAAACAAGTCAAAAGACTCTTTCTCTGCCTACAATTGAAAAGGAAAAAAACAAACAAAGTATTTCATAATTTAATAGAAAGCCTGAGAGAGAAGAGCTGGTTTAGGTATAATGCAATTTCTTGGTGATTATTAGATTAATCTGGTGTTGAAAAACAAACACTACTGAATTTTTTTCAGCAGGAGCACTGACCTGCCCATGGACACTCAACAGACCACAGCAAGGCATATATGACTTACCATCTCTCTACTAGACATTTTTTACCATTCATTAAAAAAGATTTTTAGAAGAGGAAGCATGAAGTCATGTTTCACTTCTTAAGAGAAGGCCTGAGAAGTATGAGGCTATGTAACTGTTGAAGAGCTCGTGTGGAAACTATGAGGTTAGGAATGCTATTGAATTGTACGAATCCGAAGGTGACCACAGGGAACAGATGTGTATTAGGAGAAAGACTGGTGGCCTCTGTCAGAGGTCACCCCGCCATGCCTGACTGGTGGTTTCATGAGCTGCCCCTGCCACTGCCAGCACTGAGAAGAGAGGGACATGGCTGTGGAAGTGAGAACTCCACTCCTTCTTGGAACAAGTTACTGGCAAGGAAATATTACTTCCTAGGAATTAGCAATAATTGACAGGGTAATGAAGTCATGATCTTTATCTGACTTTTAACTCTTCAAAGTCAAAATCCTCAAATCTAAATTTCTCTCTAGCAGTTCTAAATGAATATTATGTACCTACTTAAGTGATTACTGAATTTTAATATTACAAAGACCAAATTATTATGAGCCAATATAGAAATTCCAAACAAATGCTTGAGAGATCACTTGTAAAATTCAGCAGTGGGAAGGATGTGAACTTACAGTCCCAAGATGAACTTCTGACATGCTTTAAAACCAGCCATTCTCCTTTCCTTGCTAGTATAGGCTTTATTTGGTATCTTGTAAAACAGATCACTTATACTGCATTGAAAATCTGGTGAAGCCAGCCTCATTCCCCTCTGATCTACCCACCTGTCTCAGCAAGCAGTTCAACGCTGTGGATCTCCTACTCCAGCACTTAACTTTTTTCACTGTGCATACATCCACATGGTCCCTGTGGATGTGTAAACAACAAAGAACCCATCACACGTGGTAAAAAAAATAAATAAATAAAACCAGCCATATTTATCAAGTGCAAGATCATCAATAAGTCAGGGCCCAACTCTCAGGTTTGTCCTGAATTACTACTGATTCTTAGGATCTAAGCCTTGAAGGCAGAGCCTCTAGTTCATTGTTTTTCAATATGGACCTCCCCAAAAATAGCAGCAGCAGCAACTGGAAACTTCTTGAAAATGCAAATTTTCATCCTTTCCTCCAAACCCAATGACTCAGGAACTTTGTGATTTGGATCCAACAAACTGTAGTTTCATAATGACTCCAGGTGATTCAGATGCTAAAATTGGAGAACCATTGCAATAGTCCAAACTTGACTGTGTGTTGAAATCCTGTGAAGAGCTTTAAAAATTGTTGATGCCTGTGCTCCAACAATAGAAACTCTCATTTAATTGATTTGGGGTCTGGCCCCAGAATCAGTCTTTTTTAAAAAGGTTACTTTGGATGATTCAAAAATGCACTGAGAGTTGAAAACCACTGGAACGGCCTGGACAGAAATAGCTCAGTTTCATCCTTTTCTTGGCAACAGTTGCCCATTGCTTGGTACACACGCTTCCAGAACGTTATCCTTCTGAATAGTTACTGCCAAATGTGTCACTACACATTGATGAGTGAGGTTTGTTTCTCCTTAGCACTCTTGCTTTTTTCGTCCTTTCACATGAAAATTGTTTCCATTACAGCCATATGTTAGTATCTTCAGGATTCTCATACTTTCACAATAATCAACTACAATGGGATTAGCAAGTTTTATTAATGTATTAAAAATGAAATACAGACACGCGAAACAACTCTCATGTCATTGGTGGTGACATGCATATCCATTTTGTAGGGTCTTTTATCCTCATCTCAAAACTTTTTCATTAGACAAGCTATTTTACACAATTCTATATTTCCATTGAGGAATAAATTGAGGCAGGACTAACATCATGTGGAGGAAGCTACATGTGTAAACCACTTCTCATAAGGCATCCACCCAAACTTCTTCAATTTTTAACTGATATTATACTTGTTCCTTGATCTAGGCAACAAATATTCATTGAGATGAGACTATACAATCAAATAAGCTTCAAAGAAATAGTACAGAGCACTCATGCCATGCACATGAGTGAGCAAGCAGCTGCCCCTTACAAAGTAGTCTGATAGAAATTTCATCAAGGAGGAGCAGCCTACAGGAGCATATTCAAAGATTTTTACAACTTAATGTTGGTAGTAGGTGGTATTGCCTCTCCAGAGACTGGCAATAAATAGGAGCGTGGATGGAAGTTACACTGCCATTGTCACAAAACAAGGGCAGTAGCTAGGCCTTCTGCCCTGCGTTATACAGTAAAATTCAGTCAATCAGATACTTATTGACCACATGCTATGCATTCATTAAGCATCTTCTATGTGAAAGACATGGTGCTGTTCCCAAGTTGCCAAGCAGTAACAATAGAAAACGCAGCTGCTGCTGAGACACTACTACAGACAAGTGTTGGTGGTGCTACTAGACCTGAGCGAAAGCTCTCCGGTTTCCTGGGTGGCCATACATGCTTCACCATGGTTGGATTGTTCGGTGGTTGGGGTTGCTGACTGCCATGTGAATAAATGCATTGTCTATTATATGTAGGTTTCACCCTATGTGGAGTAAAGAAATGGAGGTTTTTATTTTTAATTTAATGAAAGAGCTTATTCATGGCTTAAAGGTCCAATGAGATTTGGGGAATGTCTGCTATCTGATTCCATTCTGATGAAAAGTCCAGAAAAATGCACGTGGGAAGATTAGAGTCTGAATGGATTTTCTGCCTCCCTTGGCTCCCTCCCCTAAGTAAGCAGGACAGCCGGCTCTTTCCCGGGGCCCAGAGCTCCTCCGCCCTCCCGGAGCTCAGGATCCATTTGGTGGTTCTGACCCACTTCTCAGCATCTCACGGTTCTCGGTTGATTGTTCGTGGCACACCAGAATTTCCAGAGAGCCCACCCCTCGACTGTCCACACACGGAGTTTTGCAGTTAGCACAACTTAGCTGTGGGGCATGAGGCCAATGCCGAGGCAAGGGAAAGAAGGATGGGCGTGTGGGGAGGGATGTGGCTGGGAGGAAATAAGAGCAAATTCCTCCAAATCCAAAACGATCTAACAGGAAATGACAGAGTGTGGGTCTCGTACCACCCCTTTCGGCCGCTTCTGGAGGAAAAAGGCCGTCCTAATCACGGAGCGGTGCCAGAGTGCAGTAGGTGAGGATGATGAAATAATAAAGCATTTCCCGTGTGTGTTTTTCATTAGGCCTGTTTTGTTTCTCTTCCAAGTGCTGGGGAAACAGAACAGGAGCCCAGCTCGAAGCGCGCAGCAGCGCCGCCTCCCCCGGGACCAGCTGCGGTACGCGAACTGGAGGGGCGCCCTGGGTGGAATGAGTTCTAACACCTTCCTAATGGAAATCGTGATTTGTAAAGCTCTCTTTATACCCTTCGCTGCATAATTAGTGGCCTAAAGAGCTAAAGATTAAAAGTGTGTTCTGACTCCCAGTATTTTTGAAAATTTGGCAAAACAGAAAATGTTCCGTTTGGAGAGCCAGGCAGGTAGAAAGGTCTTTGAGGAGACCCGGCCCTGGCGGGGCTGGTCCCTGAATCACTCAGCACTTATTACACAGAAATTAACTGGCTCGATGCCAATTACTGAGAATTTGTTAGCGGACGTATCCGATGGACCTCCCCTTCGCACAACTTCTGCAGCAGGTATAGAAAATGTCTGACTGTCCACTATCCACAATGACTTAGCATGAGGTACTCCAAATTGTGTGTGTGTTATGTTCAAGGCCAAAGCTGAACATTAATTTCTACCCAGATCTCAAAGAACATCATTAAGAGGAGCTCAGAAAGAGGCTGGCTGGATAGAGACAGCGCTGGGGCAAGTGAGAGTCGGACAGGCACTGGGCAACTCTGTACCTCGCTGGTGAAAACAAGTAAACATGGGTAAAGGAGATCCTAAGAAGCCGAGAGGCAAGATGTCACCATATGCATTCTTTGTGCAAACTTGCCGAGAGGAGCACAAGAAGCAGCACCCAGATGCTTCCGCTAACTTCTCAGAGTTTTCTAAGAAGTGCTCAGAGAGGTGGAAGACCATGTCTGCTAAAGACAAAGGAAAATTTGAGGACATAGCAAAAGCACACAAGACTCTTGTGAAAGAGAATTGAAAACTTATATTCTTCCTAAAGGAGAACCAAAAAAGAAGTTCAAGGATACCAGTGCACCCAAGAGGCCTCCTTTGGCTTTCTTCTTGTTCTGTTCTGAATATTGCCCAAAAATCAAAGAACATCCCGGCCTCTCCGTTCGTGATGTCACAAAGAAACTTGGAGAAAGGTGGAATAACACTGCAGCAGATGACGAGCAGCCATAGGAGAAGAAGGCTGCTAAGCTGAAAAGGACATCGCTGCCTACAGGGCTGAAGGAAAACCTGATGCAGCAAAAAAGGGAGTCATCAAGGCTGAGAAAAGCAAGAAAAAGAAGGAAGAGGAGGAGGAATATGAGGAGGAAGAAGAAGAGGAAGATGAAGAGGATGAGGATGAGGAGGAGGAAGAAGAGGATGATGAATAAGTTAGTTCTAGCACAGTTTCTTTTTCTTGTCTATAAAGAATTTAATCCCCCCTGTACACAACTCACTCCTTTTGAAGAAAAAAAATTGAAATGTAAGGCTGTTTAAGATTTTTGTTTAAACTGTATAGTGTCTTTTCTTTTTTGTATAATTAACACACTACCAAATGTCTCTTTAGAGAGCCCCGTCCTGGTGGTATTTTCAGTAGCCACTAACCTTGCCTGGTACAGTACGGGGGTTGTAAATTGGCATGGAAATTTAAAGCAGGTTCTTGTTATTAGTTATTAGTTATATATGGGGATGGTAGTTTTTCATCTTCAGTTGTCTCTGATGCAGCTTACATGAAATAATTGTTCTGTCAACTGAATACCATTCTGTAATTGCAAAAAAAGTTGCAACTGTTTTGTTGACATTCTTAATGCTTCTAAATAAATACAATTTTTTATTAGGAAAAAAGATGTTTGATATTTAGACAGATAGTGAAGTTAAGCTCAACAGCCTAGGTTGTATGGTAATAACAATAAACTTCTCTTCTGGAGGTTAACAACTTAAGATTGCAGACCAAAAATTAGGGAAAAAGGAAGGCTGCAAGGACAGTCAACATTTTGGCCCTAGCCTTTCAAGGTCAATTAAGACTCAGCACATATGAGAACCTGTACTGTAACATCATGCAACTCAATTGTGTCCCAAGTTTGCTGATCAAGGAGATTATGGGGCCAAAGAGGAAAGAGATCCATGATGTACAGTGCACCTAAGGAGAGTCACATGGAGATAAAACATTCTCTCAGGCTTTCCCAAAGCAAATTGGTCAACCAAGGGCCATGACTCATCCACATGGCTGACACAGACAAAGGATCTGCAAACTGTGGTATGGGATCTCAGGATAAATCCTAAGAGGATTTGACTGACCTTAATTAGATACAAAAGCTACAATTCTTATTACATAGGTCTTGCTTTATCTTGGTCTCAACCATCCAGCAGAAAAGTATACAAAGTATAAGAAGTAAAGCCATATTATTATGCTTTGCTGCAAAACACTCAAGTCAACAGCTTCTGACATTGCCAGATATATGGAAAAACCAATACTATTATGGACTACTTGACTATCTTGTAATATTTTACTGAGTTCGCACACCTATAATATTTAAATGGCAAAACTAAACAAAAAAAGGGGATACAACTGAATGACCATTTTGTAACAAAATAGTTAAGATGGATATACAGCTACATTCTGCTAATTCAATGAATAGAGGAATCTGTTCTAATATTGTTTGTAAATAGAACATCATATCTGCATCTTGTATAACAAATAACCACTAAGAAAACAATATATAATGTATTAATTATTGAAACTGTCCTATTAATTTGATTTGAAACTCTCATTGTTATTTGTTTTTCAACAAAACTATGGAAAAATAAATAAATATTCATAAAAAAGCACAGCAATTTTTAAGAAGTTTACCAAATTGAAGAGTCAATTTGCCATATATATGGCGTACATAGATAAACAGCTACTTTCTCTTAGTTCAATGAGATGAAAGGTTTGCACTAATATTGTTAAGATATCATGTCTGTATCATCTTGTCCTCTGAATAACTACTCTAGACACAACAATATGCAATATATTAATTATTGTAACTGTCTTACTAACCTTTTTTCAAACTGTTTCATTGCTATTTTATCTTTTTGCTCATTAAAATGAACAAAATTTTTTTTTACAAAAAAAGGAAAGAAAGAGGCTGGCTGAAAAATTCTCTCCAGCACTAAGACATAACCAATCCAAAATGCCTGTTGTTAAATGGGTCATAAAAGCACCGGGAAATCAATATTTGACTTTCTTTTTCAGGAACAGTGGCTGCTACATGCAATTTCAGATCAATCTGCTATCCTCATTGTGCCTGAGACCCAAATAATTCCTGAGTTAACTCTGGAGTCTTTGAAGGTAGAAATCTCATCTGTTTATCTTTTTATAAATAGTTGTCTCCCCTCCCCCATTCCTATACTGGGCAGATGTTGTAAAATAAACTGCAGGGTAAGTAAAAGAAGGATTCATTTTATTAAATATCTAGGAGAAATGCTCAGGTGACCTGGAAATGTAATTAAACATGTAAATAAGCAGATTACTGGCTGAAAAGCAAGATTGATAGATGAACCCCTTCAGTTAAGAAGGGATTGCTTAATGGACTGGACAACAGTCTTGGACTCTGTCCACTTTGGAATCACAGGTCCATAGGCAGGCAGGCCCCACGCCACCATTTCCCTTCCTAAGATAAATGAAGCTCCAGCAAGGCACTGTGAAGAGGCCCTGGAGGTGGGACCTGGGGCTGCAGGCAGAGGCACAGATGTGCCAGGATACAGACACCCGGACAGGTGTTTCTAAGGAATTCTCCAGACTTCCTACCCAGGAGGCCTAAGCAGCTTGCTCATCTCAAATGCTCAAAGTTATTTTTGGCTTTTTGAGATGAAGATATTAATTGCATTAGAAAATGTAGAGCTGAAAATGAAATTAAAACCTCATAGGGATAAAAATAGGCTGGAATAATGAAAAATTACCTGTTGTAATTGTAAAGGTACTTGCACATTAAAAGAAAAAGGGGCCAGATATTCTACCTTCTTTATGTCAAGTATGACTAACTTTCTGAACTCAAGCTTTCCAACCTTCTTTTCTGAAGGTGAATTAAGTGCTTTTAGTGCTATAAATTTTGGCTCTTCTATAAAACTGATAATAGTTCTAGTTTAAGCGTTCAGAGAATTTTCAGATTTATCATTTTGGCTGTCTGCTTTTTTTTTTTTTTTTAACTTATTAAACTAGTACTAAATGAGCAGTTCCCTAGAGTGCAGTGTGACACTTCCAGAAATTGACAATGCCAAAACAATGTCTTTTTGTCTGGTGCTGACATCCCTGGAACCTACACAGTCAACGCAGTTTATCCTAAGGTAGAGGCAGAGGTCCTGAGGTCAGAGTAAATGGTCTAAATTGAGGTTTTGTTTGCAGCTGTGGGTATCCAAGTCTTTTTGCTTCAGGATGAAAGATCAGACCTTATTCCAGCTTCTCATGGTCAAACTGACTTACGGTGTGATTTTTCTTTTTCCGGAACCGGGGATTGAACTCAGGCCCTTGCACTTGCCAGGGAAGCGCTTATTCCACTGAGCCATCTCCCCCAGCCCCCTACAGTGTAATTCGGTCCCAATATTTACTACTAGCCCTGAGGAGATAACTGGATTTGTTCCTCAGTAAAACCCAATTTCCAATCTAGTTTTGCCAAATACAGCATGTCTGCTTCCAAGGTAGGAAAGGTAGAATTCTGTCATCTTCTCACTTGTGGCAGAGGGCAGAGGTAAGTCCTGATTCCTGTCTATATCCATAAATGAGTACCCTGAATGTCACGACACTTCTGTTGGTTAGCAAGCCAATGAACTTTAGCTTCCATCCAGTGATGATAATGAGAAATGGAAAAAAAAATAGCTTCAAGGGAGTCGGCAAGATAGCTCAGTGGACTAAGCACAGGGGCTGGGGTTTGGTTCCTGGCAACATGTCATGCTGGCTCTGGCCCCAGGCCCGCTGAGCTGGCCACCAACATGGGCCATGGTGGTACACACCCTTGATCCCAGTACTGGGGAGGCTGAAAACAGAAAGATCACTGAGAGTCTGAGCTGTGTAGTGAGACCCTGTACCAAATACATTAAAAAAAAAAAAAGCATGGGCTGTCCTATATATTCAACCTTGAATAAAATGAAGGATGATTTTGATGTTAGCATCCATTTATCCTCTCGGAGTCAATCATCAGTAAGTCTACTACACTCAACTTAGTATTTTTCTGGTTTGAAATTCACTGAACTTTGTACTAAATCGATTTTTACATGGAAATTTTGTCTTGTACACATCATTTGTTTGGTACTAGACTCAAAAACTACAACTCATTGGTGTTGATTGCCTTAAAACTCACTCTTTCTAGCTTTCTAGAACTAATTAACCACAAACACCAAGGTATCACTGTTTTCCCCAAAGTATTCCAATTTATTTTTTCATTATAGCAACCCATTTGTCTCTTCAAATCTTTATATTCTGTGTTCTTCATCTTCCGTTGTGCACCATGGAAATATTGATTCCAGAAGAATTCATGGTCCAAATTAAATATGAGTCTGTGGTCTTTAATGACTATCCTGGATCATCCACGGAAAGAAGCTGCCTCCTAGATGTTTGCTCTGATGTGACACCCAGTAGCAATGATAGGCGAAGTTACTTTCATAAAAGGACTCTAAGGGACAAAGAGCTGAACATATAATTCTGACTTCCCATGAATTGGATCAAGGCCAGTCAAAATAGAATTCTTCAAGAGAAGAGATAGAATGTGAAGATATTTTTCAATATTACCCAGTTATTACCAAATATAGAAAATAGTCCGGTGACTACGAAATGTGGAATGATAATTATGTCTTAGTTTTCTCCCTAACATTTGCGAGGTGATGAGTGAGTGGTGTTGCGAGCACGTGGATAGCTTGACGTGTGGCACTTACAGTCATATGCTGGAGGTGTGCAAAGGCCTTTCCTCTAGAGAGTGTGAGAGGGAGCGTGCTGATTGGGAGTCTACTCTTGATCTTCAGCTGCCCCTCTGATGTGGGACATGTCCGCTAGTTGACAGGCATGATGTTGTCACAGCCTGAGAGGTACAAAAGCATCATGGTCTAACCGATAGGCCAGGAGCCAGACTGCCTGGGCCCAAGTCTCAGCTCTCTCGATTCCTTTCTAGGAAAATCCTGGAGAGCTCCGTAGATTGGCTCTGTCTGGTTTTTCATCTATGAAATGGAGTTAATTTTTATGTTATTACCTCCTAGAATTGTTCTGAGGCCTAGAAGAGCGCACAGGTAGTTGTTTTAGTGGGCATTAGGTGTTGTAATCACTGCCTTGATCTTCTGGGCTCCTGCCTGCAGCATAGGCCAGCTATGGTGGGGGTTAGGAAAGGTCCTTCCCAGCAGGGATGCTTGTGACAGCTGACTGTGCAGAGCACAAAGTGAGGCTTCTCCATGTTTCTTACTCCCAGATCTCCTTCACACAGTTCCTTCCATACAGCAGCCTGCTCAGTTCAGCTTCCAGAATGTTCTCAGTCCTTCCTTCTTGGATCACATCTTCCCATATTCCTCCTCCACTCCGGTCTTCTTCCAGGCAGCTTTGTGCCCCCCCCACAAAGATGGGCTGTCTCTCCCTGCTTTCTCTTTTACTTCTTCTTCATTGTCCTACTCTATTACCACTGGTGCAAAAGAATCCACCATGCGAGGAATGAGAGGGAGAAAGGCTTTGAATAATTACAGGTTAATATTTTAATCTCTGTCAGAGTAAATAACTTTCTAAAATACATGAAAATCATCTTATGAATCTTTCTAATCTGAAGGTAATACCTGAAGTCTAGTCTTTGGCATCTATTTCGGTGACAAATTTATTTTTTAAAATAACTATTTACTGTCGAGCACACTGGCAACATGATAGAATCATTACTTTATTGTTATTTGTTGTTTTTAAATTACTATAGCAATCTACATTAAGAAACCTACTGAAGCCTATATTTCTCTTTTTACTGAACCATCAGTATGGATTGAAATTAATTTCAAATCATTCCTTAAAAAGAACATTTAATGGTTCCTTGTTATTCACTAGTTGGTTGACAAAGACAAATTCTATTTTAAAATATTATGTGACATTAGCTGATACTGTTTTCCTGTAAAGAAAAAGGTACACCTATTTTTCTGTTTAATGAACTAAGATAACTGAAGACTGGCACTCGATACATCTTGTAGCTTTTATGATTGTGCCCAATTTTGCAAGATTCATGATTCACAAATTGTGAAAAGAGGGGTGGACATGAATGGAAATTACTAACTCCTGCTGAGTGTAAAGGCCCAAGAAAGAGCACACTGAGATGTGTCAAGCTCTTCTCTAAGAGTGTGCCACATTGCGGCAAAGCCCTCCTTTCTCCACCTCCATGACCAGCAAAGAGTAGCCTGAAAAAGCCTCTCCAGCTGACAGACTTGGCATTTACTGTCCTCTCCTCACAGCTTCTGCCTAATGTCCATCTTCCTTGAAGGGGCAGCTCAGATTCCTACCTCCTGTCTCTTCCCTGCCCAGTTCAGTTCTCATCGTGGTTGTGGTGGTAGCTGCCTACCAGCAACGCCCCCCACAGTGCCCTGGTCTCAGTGGCAAGGTCACTGTTACCCAGGAGCAAGTCGGAAGGTTGAGATACATCTTCCTGCTAGGGAATTTGTGCCTCCCAACTCAAGTGATACTGGGCAGACCTGAGCACAGGGACCGACCTCATCACCCATCAGCATGACAAAGAAAAAATAATTCTTGAGGCTGGCATCTAGTAAATTAATAGTTCCTTCATCCCATGTAGTTCCTTAACTTCCTGAGCTGTGGTTCTCTAATTAGAAAAATGAGTAGGTGAATCTATTGCTATGTTTAAAACTCTGGGATTTGGCAACCTCCAATTTGTAATTATTAGATGTTGGCACAAATTATTATCCTCATTCTTTTAAAACCTTGGTTTTCTCTTCTGCAAAATGTAGGCAAGAATACCACGCTTCATTAATTTATTCACTGTTTCGAAGGTACTTGCTGAGTACCTGTTTTGTTAATATGATTACTGGGGATATAACTGTGAAGAACACGAAGTTTCTGTCATTATACAACGTATGTTTGAGTGGATATGGAAGATAATAAACAAAGAATAAACTTAGAGGCAGTCTATGTGCAAAGGTGGAAGAAGCTGATGTCTGTAGGTTGCTTATAGAGCGACTGGTACATGGAAAATCCTAAAAAGTGAAAGCTATGATTAATAATAACCATGAATATAAATAGTGCATAATTACATCTGGTAATATAGGCCTGTGATGTTCCTTTTCATGATTTCAGTGAGGTGAGGACATTTTTGGTTGATATAAACCACTTGCATCCAGAGGACAGAGAAACAACAGTGATCACCCCAATGACATCAGTATTGTTTCGCTGAAAAGCTTTACAGGGAATATTATATTCCCCCCTCAAGCAGAAATGATTTAGCTTTGGCTGAGCTGAATGAAAGATTCTGTATTCTTTCATTGGCACAAAGGGTAAGAAAATTCCCTGGATCTGAAGCAGGAGTATACCTGGGTTATACCACTATCCACCCACTGGAGAGGATCTCTCAAGCCCCTGGGGTGAGTAGCTCTGCACATTGTATGTGAGGAAAAACTGCATGCAAGAAAAGGGACAGGTGAGAGCAGACAAGTAAAAAACATGATGTCTGAAGCACATTCTGTTTCTGAAATTCTTGATGTGAGATTTTTCTATAAAAATGTAAAGAGAGTACAGTGTCAGCTGATTGTTTGGGTTGGATTAGTAGAGACAATATCAAATTAATCATCCAGTGTGGGGCACCTGTGAAAATGAAAAGGGATGATGTTATGAATTCTACCAGAGCAAGGAGGAAATTGAGACTAGGTGGCAAACGAGGATACATATTCTCCCTTGACATACAACCTCAGGAATATATGGATTATTAATACTCATTTCTTTTGGAGAAAGGCAGGATTGTGCTTATGAAAATGTTTCAGAAGTAACAATATGCTAGTACATCTTTATCATAGTGACAGCAGTATGCCAAATATTTTGGGTACTTGCTCCATAAAGTGAAAGAAATTTTACTAGATCTTATAGGAGGTACAAAGTTGTTTAAGACATAATCCCAGACCTCAGGAAATTTAGAACTTGGCAAAAATAAGAAATCATGGAGAGAGAGAGTCTGTCTCACAACAGAATGTGTGACACTGTGAAAAGGACTCAGAGCAGGAGTGCTACTTCTAAGTCAAGATACCATGGAAGAGTTTGAGTTGGTCCTGGAAGTTTGGGTGAGATAAACCCAGTACAGATTGGAAAGGAAAGGTCAGGTGACAGCAGAATGGAAACTAAATGCTCACACAACCTGGGGAGAGGAAGGGAGGATGAGCGGCTGAGCGTTCCGAAAATGTGGGACAGTTTTAAGGTAGAAATGTAGGCTTGGACTACGTGCTGGCAAGTTGAGGGCCACAGCTTTGAATGCAAAGGATCTGGAGGCCACCTGTCCCTGTAGTCTCAGAGAAGGAGGGGGCACAGTTCTGTCACAGCCAGGGAAGAATGTATGCCTACACAGATGTTGTGACCAGGTTTTCAGGAGTATATCCATTTTAGTGGGATCAAGGACTAATTAAAAAAAACCCAGATGTGACATCAAACCAGATCTTTTTCCTCTACATGAATTGGCCTTTACATGATGAGTGGGGAAAATACTGAAAATCTTCTTGGTGGTTTGGAGTCTCTGAAGATCTGAAGACCTATTAGAGAAGACAGGGAAGTTCTAAGAGGGGTTAATGGTCCAGTTTCTCACCACTCCAGAGCAGGATCAGCACACACATGGGCTGGAAATGGAATGGTAAGAGCTATACAACTTTTATCAATAGGCCTAAAAGAGGGGACTCAATTAGCAGGGAGGTGGTTGTGCCCTATTGCCTTGGAGCTCTCCATAGTGATAGCTATGGCATCCTCTGTCTTGCGAGGCTAGCAAGGCTATATACACTTCTAACCCTTCCTAATCAAGGAGAGGCAGGCAATTTAGATTAGTTTCCTTGAACACAGACTGGAAGGTGGTGATTTGCATCTGGAAGTTTATGAAACTTTGCCTTTGGATTAAAAGCTCTTAGGGTGCGAGGGCTGCAAGGTTTGACAGAGAGCACTATGATGCTGGTGGGCAAATGTCTCAGTGGGTCCCATGGAGAGCTGTAGATTGATGGCCCTCCAGAATTGTCCCATATTGAGTAGAGGGGGCAAGCCCTTGGGTCCTCCCTCCTTAGCTGCACAAAGAGCTTATGTATGCAGGATGCCGCAGAGAGGAAGCATAACCTTGCATAAAGTGACTAGATACAGCCAAGAGCAATGCCAGGAAATCAGCTGAGGGCTGGCAACTGCCAACAGTGCTGGGCCCTAGAGTAGTGAGAGTGGACCTTTTAGAGACTCAATGCCCGAAGTGTAACCCAAGACTCACTTATTCATCACAAAGTGCCAATACTGCATTTAAACGTGTATATCCGATGCTCAGCTGCTGGGGCAGCTTGGCTCACATGCTGACAGAGAGGGCTGTGCATGCCCACTGCAGCACCTCTGCCACAGGTTCACCACCACTGGCTGAGGGGGTGGAGCTCACTGTTGCATTCCCACAGGAGGAATCTGGGCCAGCCACCCTAGCATGCACTACACCAGCAGTCCCAAGATCCAGCAGTAGCTATCTCAATCATCTAGGATAGATGACTGCTGACTTCCAGCCCCAGTGTCTCTCACCAATTAAGTCTGGGGTACGGTCTAAAAATTTGTATTTCTAACAATTAGCCTGACAAGTATTTCCGCAACTTGCTTCACCATAGAGATTGCTTCAGAGATCCTAATTCTCCAGGTCTTTATTAGAATCTACAAAGCTTTATTTTTAATAGATATTACAAGAGTTCTGCAGTAGGCAGTTATGGCCTGTGCTCTGAGAAACACTGAATTGAATGATACCTAAATCCTTTGTTGTCCTTTGATATGAGTTTAAATTAAGCCTAAAGAATCTAGCGTAGTAAAATTGTGTAATTACATCACCTGTATGTAAACATACGTGTGCTTGGAATGTATAAACAGAAGCTTAGAGAAAAATTTGTTAACAAAAAGGTGAAATTCCTTTAAGAGAATGGTGATTGTTCTTATTCTTCCACATTCCTTCCAAGATGAGGTTTAATTTTCCATGACAATCATTTTATCAAATGACACACCTACAAACACATAATTTTGCTTTGAAAAAATTCAATATACTGTTCACCTCCTGGGCCTTTGCTTTGCAGTGGAATGATTCCTATAATTTCACACCTTAGCAGCAGTCTTTGAATTCTTACTGATAATTGTCCATGATTTGCTATGAGGACACACACATCGATAGGAGCAGTGAGCGTTACAAATGACAAACAAACAAAATGAAGCAGAAGCAGCTGCCTGTTCCCACTGGCTTGTCTGACAAACACATTTTCTCACCTTGACCTTGAAAAAGAAACCAGAGTTTAATCAATTATTCAGTCATTTTGAGACAAATTTGAACATGGCCTTCATTCGATATATTAAGTTTGAAATTATATAAAGCACCTGCTTAGGCAGAGCAAAGCGGCCGGGGTTCGATTCCCTGAGTGCTGTGCCAGCCTTGCCCCCAGGGAGTGCTGAGAAGACGACTGAGACTGGGAGTGGTGGCACAGGCCTGTAATCCCAGCCCATGGGAGACTAAACCAGGAGGATCACTGCAAATCCAGTCTATGTAGTGAGACCCCAAAAGGAGAAATTATAACATTCCAACTAAGCAAAACTAATGTAAAAAGCCAGTGTGTCATTTTTTTATCTTATTTTGATTTTTAAATTGCACAAAGCTTTGTGATACATAGTGATTATGCTCCACTTGGGGGTTTGATACCTAGACAGGCTGCATCTTGGCCACTTGGCCCGCCTTCCCCTCCCCATCCTTTCTCACACTCCCTACCCATCTCCACAGTGCACCTCCCTGCTTCTTAACATGGCTATCTCACTTTGCTCTTTCAACTATTTATATTTGGGGTTTGTCATGTGAGAGGAACCGTGCTGTAGGTACCCTTCTGTGCCTGACTTCTTTCACTGAGTATTATGAAAACTAGTGCATCTTGTTCTCTAATCGTCCAAGTATACAGCTTCTACAGTAGGAAGTTATTAACACTTATTTGTTAATTCACAAACTTGCTCAGTGTCCCCCGACAGCCAACAGACTACGGTTTGTAACAACTATTTAATGAACAAATCCGGCAGTACTGTCACATCCTAAGATGAAAAGTTTACAAAAGGCATCATAAGACATTTACTAGTAGGCAATAGGTATTATCATTAGTAATTAAAACTACATTACCCTTGTCAAAATGAATGAAAAAATGAACCTGGTGATGTGCTATTTCTTGTATTTTATCATGTTTGTTTCTCATCTGCCTACCAGGATGCTTCTCTGGATCTCCCAATGCAGGTTCTGCATAGCGTGGTAGAAATATTAGCGAGCAACATGAAAGAAGATGATGAATTTGTTCCCTGTTCATGCACCAGGAACTCACTGTGCAAAATCCGATAATCTGAAGTGGGTCTCCCCACTGTCGTTAGTGAGTAAGCAAAGTATTTCATTTTGTTATCACAGTAGAAAGTGTTTTAATTCCTACTTTTTACTTTTGCCTTTAGTTTCGAATACACTTGTGTCTCACTTTGGTTACGGATTTTTTTCTTCTGTAGTAGATGGTAACGAATGGAGACAAAGAATGTGCTGGCTGTTCACTCAACTGGCACTTCCATGCACAAGTACTTGCCATGTGTAAACACTGGTAGACAACAGAGAGAGATGAAAATCAATAAAATCATTCCCTGCCCTCCAGGAACTCACTGATTGGAGAAACCAATCATGAACAATTTTTTTTGTTTTGTTTTTTGGCTAGCTCAGGATGTTTTACAGGCAGTCTGGTGTGGTATGTGGACCTGGGGATCGAACTGTGGTCCCCTGGACCTGACTGAGTTTGCCCAAGTAGGCACTTTAAATGACTGAGCTAACCCACAAGCCCCCACATGATAAAATTAATTGAAATGAAATGCAGTGGTACCCATGTGACCCCCTCCACAAGGCACCATAAGATAGGATTGTATTAAATAAGACTCCCTGCTCCATATTTTTAATTTAAATTTTTGTATGCTTTTGGAGTGACTAAGAAAGAATTCACTGGTGAGAGTGAAAATCATGGATTTGTCAAGTGTGACTGCACACTACTGCCATCATTGTAAAATGCTGGTGTTCATTGTTGACTGCCAAAGTTATCTCCATCTAAATCCTCATAGACCCCCCCTCACATTGCTCTTTGGAAACACCAATGGTGGCAAACATGTAGGCCCAATGGGGCAGCTTAGCTGGCCTTGTGATGCCTGACTCAATCTTTTTTCACACTCTCTGCCAACCTGTGCCCATTTATCAGAAATGTTGCTCACAGGAGAGGACATTGTCCCTGGGCAGTGCTATATGTCCTTCTTTGAACAGAGAGAATCCCCAAGCAACTGATACCCAGTCAGGAAACATAAGCAAACTGTGGTTCATCAATTCTGTGTCTCTGTTGAGCTAATGGAATAGAAAAAAAGTTGATGCTTTCTTCTCATATGACCAGAGTAAAAATCCTAACTCATGCATTAATGCTACTGGTTTACTATGTGATCATAAGCAAATTGCTGAAACTTTCTCACCCTAGTGTCATCCTCAATAAAATAGATACCTGGAGGCCGGGCATGTTGGCGCATGCCTGTAATCCCAGCACTTGGGAGGCTGAGGCAGGAGGATTGTTCTGAGTTCAAGACCAGCCTGAGCTACAAAGTGAGCTTAAGGCCAGACTGAACTGCATAGTGAGACCCTGTCTCAAAAAGACAAAACAAACAAACAAACAAATAAATAAAATAGATACCTGGAAACAAGGTTGTATTAAAGAAAACTACCAACCCAAATCAAGGGCCTTCATAAACATCTGTTTTCTCATCAATTATAAAGCCATCAGGTTCACTTGTGGTTAGGGACAGCTGCTAAATGAGTGCCTTCCTTGAAACAACTGACATTAACCACAATAAGACATTGTCCCTTATTGACTGGACAGAGATGAACTGATGTAGACAATGAAAGCATTTTGAGGGGATATGCTTCATGTGGTCCACTTTGATGTTTCTGTTCTACAAGAGGAAAACCAGATGGAAGTAATGAAATGGCTAAGCTGGCTGCAAAAGTAGGAGACACATATTTTTTCACCAGTGGAAACATTCAGGACCTTCCCAAAGTTATGGAAGAAGAGAGCTTCTTTTCAAAATCTGTAGGTCGTACAGGCCCTCTCAGAGCTGGAGAGTGCTTTAGCAAAATCCAGCCGGGAGTTAAAAGCAAAACTGAGTGCAAGCAGCTGCTTTGGAGGCCTCAGATAACACACTTGCTTATCAAACCTCGATCAGAGAGGATGCCAGAAACACATGGGAAGGCCTGGCCTCTCTAACCTTTCCACCATAGTGTTTGGAAACAAGAGGGCTCCAGAACTTTAGGGGGGGGCCTGAACAGGAGGTCAGTGTGCCTAAGTTTAGCTCCACACACATCTATCAAACCTGTCCCAAATGCCAGACCATATGCCGGGCGCTGGGGTAGCATTGGGATATCACAGAGGCCAGAAGGTAATGCATCACTGGAACCAGAATGTTGGGCAGAACATCAGTACCTTGGTGAATTCATATCCACACATGTGCTTTTTGCACATGGCATTTCCTTTAATATGTTGCAATTGGCCCAACTACAATACAGTCATTATTATTTTTGGTTGTTTCATATGTATGAACTCACAGTGTTCTAGCATCATACAGGATATAAGCATGGTAGTCATGTATTCAGTGTTGAATCACATTTGAGAACTCAGTGACCTACTAAAATATGAAAATTATGTTGAAGAAGATGATACAGCAGGGAAACTCGTTCATTTTTTGAATTTGAAGACTGATGTGATAATTAAACATAATATTCACTAAAAGCACATAATTCAGTGCTAGACCAGTGTAGGTTCCTTAACTATACAAGGCATCAACAAGGTTTGTAACAAACCAGAAAAGAGTCATTCCAACAGACAAGCAAGATCATGAACACAATTAAGCAACAATCAATAAAATTACAGAATCATTGAGTTGGAAGGGATTCTGAGATTTCATCCTCTCTCTTTTTGTGGCCTGCCTAAGTCTGTCAACCTTGTTTGTAAGCCTGTATTTTTTGCCTGTCAAAGCTTGTTCATAATGAATCAACTTTTGGTTTTACTCTTGATGGGGGTCTAAAATCAGAATTACACCCTGACTTTTTTTTTAACAAGCTGCATGTGCTGTCCAGAGAGAAAAGTATTCCCTCTAACCTCATAGTCCAACTTCAAACAGAAAGTGTCCTTCTGGAAAGGCTGGCCAGACACAGGGATATATCTTGAGAGTTGCTCTGGTTTCTTTTTAAATTAGGCAGTGAATATACTTCTTGACGTGCACCCATAAGATTTGTGGCAAAAACACCTTTCTTTCATGTAACTGATTTTCCTTTAATCCCAGCCTTAATGTATATCATTCTTGATGCATAATCTCAAATGGGCTTTGAACTAGTGAATGCTAACTTTGAATAATGAAGAAAGGAATGACAGTTTACTTTATAGCGGGGTGCAGGATACACGGGGTTGAGGGGCAATGGCAGTATAACTGCTCACCTTTCACCCTGGCACAAGCAGGTAAAATACTAAGGGGAAGTGATTAGTAAGAGGTGACAATAAGTTAAAACCCAGAGGCTGTGTGTTCCTGATGCATTTGCGTTCCTGGGTTTGGAAGGCAGTGTTTAAAATAAAAAATCATCGCTAAGACAGAAAAACTGCTCTAGTTATATCATAGCACACTGAGTTGCAAACCTTTTAATGAAAGACATAATTCTTGGGTTGTCTGCATTATACTATATTCTCATGCAAAACACTGTAATGCCTGGTATAAATTATTTTAGACTTTCTTAGCATGTATTACATTTTTTAATCATGGGTGTTCAATTCTATTTTCTTTTTGGAGGCTAGGAGAGCAATATCCAAATAAAGCCAGATGAATGCCACACCACCAGCTATTTCTTCTCTGGTCTTCTTCCTCCACCCCCCCCCCACCATCCTTCTTTTTCTCCCATCTTTCTGTAATCTGCTCCTCCTCCTCCCTCTGACCCCAGGGCAACTAAAGCCCCCGGCATGTCCTTGGAAAATAGTATAATCTGGTGCTTGGGGAGAAAAGTAAGAAGACACAGCCCAAGTTATTGGACAAAGAGGTCATCAGAAACCCTCAGCCCACCCCACACAAGGGCCATCTGTAGCAAGAGGAGGCTCCCAAACAGAGCCTCACCCTCCTCACAGTCAGATATGTGACAGTGGGTTGAAAGAGTGCTGTGTGCTTATCTTCCTTCTGAGGATGGCACAGCTGAAAAGATTTTAAAATGTTCGCATATAATGACATGCACCAAAGTCCAGAGTGGGTGCCCAGTAGGGTGCTGCTTGCCTGACACTGGGCTGAGGCCCTCTTTCTAAAATACTGAAGAGACCAAACCGTTCCGGGCACATGCCACTCCTCTTCCATTCCCCCCTTGGAAAGCAGAATTCCTCATTCAGTTTGCCCCCATCACACTGTGCATACTCTTCGAGCATGTGGGCGGTGCTGGGGTCCAACCCTGTGCTTCATGTGTGCTGAGCACACATCCTACCACTGGGCCAACCCCAGCCTCAGTGAGCTTTTTCTCTTATGATAGCGAGTATCACGATGCTGGACCACAGCTGGTGCGTAGTCTTCCCGGATGGTCTGTGAGCACCAGAGGGACCCAGATGTTGGCAGCTGGGAATCTCAGGGCACAGTAGTGCTCAAGGCGTGCTGCATGAAAGAGTGATTTGTCCTATGCAAAAAGCTGCTGGAGGTATAGGCTGCTGTTTAAATCATTTATATTGTCATGTCACAGTCTGCAGATTGTGCAGTGACAGTAGGCAGCACTCTGCGATGGAGGCACAGTTTCATATTCTGCATTCTAGAAAACACGTAATGATAATAAAATGCTGAACATGTTTATTGATTTTTAATTCAGGAAACTGGCAATGTGACTGCATTTGAGGTTTTTTCCTGGGGGAGGGGGAGACTGAATAATTTAATGTGTCTCCTGCAGGAACCCCCAGTTTTCCCTGATTGGAAAAAAAAAAATGCAGCTTTTCCTTATTCCTCTGTAATCTTTGGAGAGCTCTATTTTTTCAGCTGGCTCTTCCGATCTTGGTTCAGAGTCTCACTAGGGGGTTAGTGGAAGGTTAGCTGAAGCCCTGGATGAGATGAGGGTTGGCAACTGCTTCTGTGAATATTGATTCTGGGACCAAGCCAAGTCTCTGGGGACTGGAAAGATTCCCTATCTGAGGCTACTTGGCCACAGAAACCCTTCCTCTAGCTCTTGCCAACTAAAACACAGTAGGAGTGAATGTTGTGTGGCAACCGGGTATAAACACAACAGTTGGAAAGCTTCAGAAAGAAGTTTGGATTTCCTGGTTAAGTGTATTCAATGTTAAAACAACAATAACAGTGTTAAAAACACATTTGGGGATTGTTAGAATGCCTTACCCACTGAGTCTCATTATTACTCTCAGAGGCTGCATGGGATGCACTGGTATCTTTCAGAAATGTTTCCTTAAGGCCTGTACTGGAGCTGGGTCCACACAGATGCAATAAGGCAAGGAGGAATTAAAGTTGTCCCCTGAAAAGGCCAAGTATGGTGTTCATTAAGTGAGCTGCTTGCCTTTGAGAGTATAGGAAGTAGAGGAATTTGGGTACTGCTTTTAAAATTACAGATACATGATATCTCAGAGCCTTAGTTTCCTTATCTGTAAAGTAGGTAGATCATTTGTAGAAATCTCTGATGTGCTTTTATCAAGGAAGACTGGTGTGATTTGCTGCCGACTGAAATAAACCCAGTATTCCAGCCCAGTGTGTTTGTGCTTAAGAAGAGACCAAAGGTTCCTCTTAGCTTACTTTTTTTTCCATTGGTACTGGGCATCAAACTCAAGACCTTGCATTTCCCAGGAAGGCCTATAAGCTGAGATATCTCCTCAGCCCTCTTAGTTTTCTTTTAAATCATCACTTTCAGTGTTGGCACAAGGACAGAAACCTCAAGAATATTTCACCCTGGTACCTCTCCAGTAGGAAAAGACCCTCTTAGGAGTTTGGGAGTTGAATTATGTTCCAGTCCCCAAAAGAGGTATACTGTGTCTAAATCCTAAGCCCAGTCCCAAAGAAGGTAACTTTCTAAAGTGAAGCAAGTTAAAATAAATCCATTAGGACAGACTCCATTCCAGTATGACTGGTGTCCCTGTACATGTGAGCAGAGCTACAGTTATGCTGCCACAGGCAAGGAGTGTGGAAGAAACAGAAGTGCAGGGGACAGGGCCCTTAGCCCCACAGCTCACAGCATCCTGTAGTGCTTTGGTCTGGGGCTACTGGCCTCCAGAACTGTGATACGATATGCTTCTATTATTCTGAGACACACAGATGGAGTATATTGTTACAAGAGTCTTAGGAAATTAATACAGGCTATTCATGGAGGTAATTTAACATCAGAGATAACTTAAATCTCTAGAGCCCACGATCTACCTGGCACTTCTATAAGAAGGAATGGATGCATGGTCTGGGGTGTGTGTTATGTGATATTTTCCAGGTGAGAGAATAGACATGAGACAAGAAGCGGAAAAGTAAATTACAGTGTGACTCCTGATGAACATGGAGAGGGCTGGAGAGGGGCTGACGGCTGAGCAGTGTGCAAGGAAACAGTCTCTACTGAAAGGACAAGTGGGTTGTACTGTGCATGTGGCCACTGGTTCCAGCTCCCTGAATGTCCTGCAGCCATGTCACCTGCCTCATTCACCAAAGCTCTGACCCTTCCCTGAGCCCCTGACGCATCTCCCTCCGAGTCTAGGAGATAGGAGGCATACGGTAGATGAGTTAGCGTACAGCCGAGCTACTGCTTCCCCTCCAAATGCCTTCTGAGTTTCTCCTATCCTACCAACCCACCATGGATGGAGTAGGACAGAAGGGACAAAAGATGGCTCCAAGGAGATAAGCAGGGAAGGGCTAGTTGCTGTCAGAGATGACAGAGGTAAGACTTTCCTGACAGACGCCTGACCAGCCATTGAAACTTTCCACAGGCCCTCAGGTGGGCTGGAAAAGCTGGGTAACAGGAAACACCTGTGTCCATCAGTCTAGCTGTCAGTGGGGTGGGCAGAGGCAGCAGTAATAATAAAAATGCTTTCACTTCATCTCAATCTTTACAAAGTAGGCACCTCTTAAAATAGGAGATATCATTACAGCCATTTATAAGCAAGGAATCAGGAATCTTAGACAAGTCACATAATGAATCTAAAGGGCTGTGGCTAGTAAGGAATGAAAGTGGGTTTTCCACCCAGGGATACTTCCTTCCAGTAGCTGGACTCTTAGCTTCTGGCATGTCAACCAGGTAATTGGCTATGTGTAGAGCAGCAGACTTTCCCATGTGAGAGTGTATCTTGTGGTCCATCTCCAGGCAAAACCTCCAACTAAGTAAATTCTTTTGACCAAACTGAGGTGATTCATGTTTGACCAAACATGAGGTGATTCACTATGATCATATCATAGTGAGCACAGACAGATCATTTTTCACATTGTCAAGGACCTTCAGCTAAAACATTTGTTCCATGTCCACAGCAGGTTGGGCAAGCTTATACCATGGTCTCAGTCTTTTCTGCCAGCTTCCAGATTTCTGTATTGGAAACAAAACAGGAACTGCAATTCTCTACTACCAAGGTGCGACCTTGTGAGATTAGAAAGCTTTCTAACTCTGACATCACCCTTACACCTATTTATGTGGAGAACTTCCCAGGTATAATTCTGGTTTATGGGGTAAAATAAATGCACATATTCTTAAATAGTTGCTTTCATCATCTGGCCATCTATAGAGCATTCTTAACTCTTTATCCATGTTTCCCAGTCAATATTGTTTGGTAAACACTACCCAAACACACTCAGACACACTGCATTTTAGAAATCAATGTAAATGTAATTCTACCAACATCAACTAAGATAATAAGATCTGAAAGATCATAATAGTCCCAGACATGCTATGAATAATAGCTGTAAATGCGACTCAATGATTGATTCAACTGAAGACCAGGAGGGTTCTGGGGAAAATGAACTATTGAGTTTCCTCCTATGCTGTAGCAGGTTCCCAAGAACCCTTATTTTGGAGTTGGATTCCAGGCTCATGTGTTACTTCTACATGCATTATTGGAGCCTGCAGAAGCAAAGAAAGTGAAAGTAGAAAGCAATTTCATTGCTGTCTACATCATAGCCTTACTTCTCTATTGTAGAAAGACAACAAATCATTAAGCTGCATGCTTTATTATTACCTTGAAGTGTATCTGTGGAACTTTCCTCGGGTTTCCATAAGAAAGTCCTATAAACTGAGTGGCTCATAGTTCTGGAATCCAAAGCCCAACGTCAGCTCTTCGGCTGGGTGGTTCTTTTCAAGGTGTCTGAAGAAACATCTGTCCTGTGCCTCTCCCTAGCTTCTGATTGCTCCAGGCTTTCCTTGTCTTGTCAGTGGATTGCATTAGTGCTCTCTCTTTAGGATGATTTCTCCTTACATCTTCCTCTGTACATGATAGTCTTGTAACAAAGACCTTAGACATATTAGATTAGGGGTCACTCTATGCCAGCACAACCTCTTTTTAATTAATTACATCTGCAATGACTTTATTTCCCAATAAGGTCACATTGTGAGATGCAGGGGTTAGAAGTTTAATCCCCTCAACAGACCTTTTTTATTGGGTGGAGGACACAATTCTTCCTATAACATTCAACTCAACAACCATAGAGTTCCCACTGCTAGAAATGTTAGGCTACAGCCAGAAAAATACTTACTAAAATTTGGTGGTAAATACATGGCTTATTTTTTTTTTACTTTTTAACTTAGAAAACTGAGTTTCTAAGTACATGTGATATATATATGACCATGTGTCATACCACAGCATTCTGGGGCAGACCATATCATCACTTATGAATATTACAACTGTCTCAGTTTGTGTACACAATGATGTTTACACAGTGGTGAAATCCCCTAATTATGGATTTCTTAGGCAAAATCACTGTCATTAAGCTACATATAACTGTACAGAGATAATAATTAAATGACTATCGGTATGTACCTGTCATCCAGTTTAAGAAATAGGTCATTACCAACAAAATTAAACTTCTACATGGTTCTCCCAATCATGGCCTCCCTTGCTGGGATGAGCAGGACACACTAGGCCCTGCCATCCGAGAGCTTACATTTCAGTGAGGAAGGCAAGCAGTGGCCAACAATGATAATAACATAAAGAAGAAAGAATATTTGAGATAAGGAAGGAGCTATATTAGTGGATTAAAATATGGTGGAGACAGAAGGCAACTGGGTTGTTATTTTGGAGTGGAAGGTCAGGAGGGCTCTTTTGAGTGGGGACAATTACACTGAAATCTATGTGAAAAGAGTCAGCCAGGTGAAGATAAGGAAGAGAATCGTTATGGGTGAAAAGATAAGAAAGTACAAGGCGCCAGCAAGAGAAACTTGGCCAATCAAGGCTTAGTGGCTAGAACTCTGTAGGTAAGAATGAAATTGAGTCCTAATTAAGAATGGTCTTTACCACCCAGAGGGAAGAGTTTAGATTTTGTTCTAAGGGCAGTAAGATGCTGCCAGAGGATGGAAAGCAGGAGGTAACTTGTCCTGACTTTGTAGAGTCAAAGACGCCTCTTGCTGCTCTGCGGAGCATGAAGGCCCAAGCAGACACAGAGCAATGTGGGATGAGGCCAGATGGCTGCCTGTGAAGAGGGCTGCAGCCTGGAGTGAGATGCACTCTGCAGGGGTCCATAGGGCTTCTTCAGGGAGCCATGTTGGCAATAAAGGAAAGAGAAGGTGGTGCCAGGAGGTTTGGTTTGAACAACTGAATGGAGTGTAGTATGTACATTTAAATGAGGTGAAAAAGATTTATAGAGGAGCAAATTTGGAGAGATACATGAATTACAAGTACTCTTCTGCCAAGGTTAAATGATGCATTTTGACAAGCTAGTGGAGATTTTAATACACAGGTTTCCGTATACATCTTTTGTTTTTCGTTTTGAAAGCAATCCTCATTCCTCATGTATTGTAATCAATCTACATTAGTTAAGACACATCTAGTTGATGAATTTCCTCAGCCTTTTTCTTGTGTCCTTCTTCCCTATTGCTTCCTGCTTATTTAACTCATGATCATTTGCCATGTACTTTTAGTACCAGTTATGCCCATTAACCAGTACTAGTATCTAATATACCTTGGGCACCAGTGGGCTAAAGGAGTGTTTGTAGAATAACTGAATGAATGAATGAATGAATGAATGATGAATGTGTACTCAAGTCCTCTTGCGCTCTGAACTAATAAAAGAAATAATAAAAATATTTTAACACCTAATATATGAAGTAGGAGGTGGATAGTTGTACAGAAATATTTCTAATAAGGGACTGTGAGAGTTCAAAAACCACCAGCTGTTTTGGGAAAGCCTCCACTAAAAGCGTATGCCTTTAATGGCATAATACTTTTCAGTCATGAGAAGGAAAAAACATAAGCTACATGTGGCAACGAGAATAAATTCCACCAACATAATTTTGAGCAAAATAAACCATGAAAAAGAATATACATTGTGTGGTTTCATTCATAGGAAGCTCAAGAAAGGCAAAACTAATTGATGATGTAGGAGTCAGGATGGTGGTTAATTTATTGGAGGCAAGCCTGAGGGAAAGTTTGAAGTTCTCTTCTTGTTTTTTCTTCTGGGTTTTGTTTATATATGAATGTTTACTTTGTAAAATTCACCTCTTTGTACCCTTGTGAGTTAAGAACCTTCTTAGAGGGTATTGTTTCAAGAATAGTAAAGGATCTGAGATTCCCCTGTTTGCAAATCTAATACAGTTATGGGTGCTAGAAGGAGCTATGATTCTCCTAGGTCAGAGACAAAGAAATGTATCCTTGATAGTATGGCTGAAAGCATGAACTTTAAGTTTGCTCAGACTCCACACCCCGCAGTGTTATACTGAAGTAATATGATGAATGTTGTACACGTAATGGTCCACAGCTGAGAGACACTAAACTTGGAGAGCCCAAACCTTTCCTCATGGGATACAAGCAACCTCTTGTACCATTGCCCTTGGACGGAGACATCCTTGAGTCTGAAACAAAAGTTGTCAATGTCTCTGCTTAGAAGATGTGCAGAAGTATGAGAGATCACTAGAAAATCATCACCCAATGAGACCAAGTTGAAAAGAAAAATGCTTACAATTGAAAATATGTGGTATTTTAGCCAGGACTTATCGAGACATAATCAGACTAAGAGGAGAAGACTTGAAGCAGTTGAGTTTGAGTACAGAGAGAATGGAGCTTTCTCTATCTGAATGGTCTTTTGACATAGGGAGATCAATAAAATAAAACTCACATGGACAATTAGCTGTCTTTTTTACTGCTCAAATAAAGGTTTAGGGATGGGAAGAAAATCATGTAAAAAATGAAGCAAGACATTAAGAAATCACCTATGGATCTCATTTATTCTTTTCCCTATTCTCCTAGCCATGCAAGAATTTGGATTAGAGTCGAAATGTAGAAAGTGAACCATAACATGTGCACAGTTCAGTAGATTTTATTTTGAAAATAAACTATGAAATATGGAAAATAATAAACTCAAATGCCTTTAAAAGTTTTTTATTTCCATAATTGAAAATTTTAAACCAAAGTTATAGTGGCCCTAATTAACTTTACTCTGAAAGAAAAATCTCTAAATGTCTCATCTTATGTACAATAAATCTAAATGCACCATCCACACTTAAATAGAAACGTGATCTACTTAGCGCTAACATTTTCTTAATACTTTCTCTCTGAACATCCACTTTTATGCTACACAGGTAAGAGTATGAAAGTGAATATTAAACTCTCATAGCTTATGTTGGTGCTGATGCTGCATTTTTGCATTTTATGGCCTTCGATTGAATGGCAGTCTGTTGTTTAATCAGAAGCAACATGTTATTCTATATAAATGTACTGTACATAAATGTAAGTGTAAAATTAATTTCAGGATATATAAGTTTAATTATACAGCCTTGTGTTACATAGCTGAATAAAATTGTCCATTGCCTCCTAATAGTGTAAAAAAGTTTGGAATTAATTTGAGCAGTGAAGCCTGAGATATTTTTAAATAGGCTTTTCTCAGATCATAACAGTTCTTCTTTTACGTATTTGGTACAGGGTCTACAGGGTCTCACTACACAGATCAGACTTGTAGTGATCCTCCTGTTTTAAACCTCTCAAGTGCTGGGATTGCAGGTGCATGCTGCCACACCAAGTCTCAGGTGTTCCAGTGTGCCCTGGGTGTGGGGCTGGCAAAGCATGCTGGGGATCAAACCTCCGTCCCTGGATCTGCCTAAGCAGGCACTTCAGTCCCCAGAACTATCTGGCCAGCCCTAACTTCACTTTAAAAAATAACAAAATTCCATGAGGTGAGAATAGTTATTCCCTTTTTATAGATGATTAAGAAAATCAGAGCTCAATTAATAGAGACAACATTATTAAATTGTGGAACCAAGATTAGTATCCAGAGCTGTATAACTCTGTATTAAATTATTTTTTTTTAAATAGGACTTGCACATGGGTAGACTAGAAAGATGAATATGGAGCATTATGTTATCAGTGATGAGATTCAAGGTCATTTTTACCTCTTCATCTTTCATTCTGCATCTTCTGAATTTCTGATGAAGTATAAATATATGCATTTATTTAACTGTAGCATAGGACTTAAAATGATGGTGAAAAGTCATAAGGAAGTTTGAGCTTGGTAGTTCTCTGGAAGATCATAGGTTGATAGGGTGTCTCCCAGAGAGACCTCAAAGGTCAAGGTTGGCCCAAAAGATAACCAGCTCAGGCTCCCTTCCAAGCTGGAATAATGGGTGGTCCCATGCATTCTGATGTTTGGGTTTGGGCCTGGGCTTCACCATTAATCATACATACAAGGAACTACAGAATTGAAATAGCGCTGCGTACTCTGGATTTGGGTGATGAGGTAATTCAGCATCCTATGTTGGACTTGCAAACACTATCATGAAGCTCACAGAAGCTGACACAGTTAGAAGAATGAGATAGCCCCAGAGGACACCACAAGGAAGCATGTTATCTCTTTGTGAAAAATATACCGGAACAGATTACAGTGGGAACACTTGGTCAATAAAAACATCGGATTTAATCACCCATGGAGGGATGTTTCCTTTAATACCAGAGTGAGTTATTTTCCTCAGTACGGCAGTGATTGTTACCCACTTTGTAGACTATTCTAGAACTTCTTCTAGATAAGATTTGCTAACTCCCATCCACACTAGTACAAATGATTGATGGATTTCACTGGAAACACTTCAGGAGGACAATCTTTAAATGTCACTATTAGTGGTGGTGTCTCTCCTGCTAAACTTGTTTCTCACTTCTCAGATATAATTTCTTCTCATAAGCACTTTAAAAAGTGTTTAAAGCATGAAACCATTTCATTCAACCAGTAAACTGATTTCCCTGAACAGTGTAGGCTTTGTGGAGAGCCCCTCTGTCTAGACAGAATGCAATGTTTGTCCTCAAAATCAACCCATTAAAAATTTTTAAAACAATTCAAATAGCCAGTAATCCTGTTTGCTAACATTATTTTTGCCAAAATAGAAGTAAAACCATATAAATCACCAGGTTTCCTCTTGCCTTGACCATAGTCAAACTCAGGGCCAAATTTAATATTTAATTACAATAGCAAATTTTAAAATAAATTTGCTATTAAAATAAATTTCCTCTTCCTTTCTCATCCTATCTCCCCAACATACAGTAATTGGATAGCTTAAGAAATGCTTTGAAAAATTTATCCTGGGTGAAAGTCAAATAACATTCTGAAAATCCTATCTGTTTTTATCTGGTTGGTACAATACTTTAAGACTGAAGTTTGGGAGACAAGTAAATTACAAATGATTAGATGTTCAAGTTCAACAACTCTCCAAAGACCAAGAATTTGCTGAACATGGTTTATATATGTTCTGCAGGAAGAAAAACAGTCTATTCAATATGGAATCTATTTTCCAAAACTGAATAGATCTATGTCCCCAGCAGTTCTATCACATAAATTGTGGCCTAAATATTCTTTGAGCTACTGAGCTTAAATCAAATTTAGAAATAAAAGGTTTCATTTTACATAACCTATATTTAAGGCTTCTATTGAGTCTTCAATATGATTTGGTGCAATGTATGTGTTTTTGGTATGTGTCCAACTTCTTAACCTATGATTTTAGTGATAAAAGTTTGCATTGACTTAAATACTATGCCAGCACTAAAAGCTCTTAGGCTGCTTGTCAGTGTTCTCCATGTCTTTAGTATATTCAGATAAGATGAACTGAACCTTCATAAAAACTGATATTAATTGGTATGATACCCTGTATCAATCACTATCAATTTAAACATGTAATTCAATATTCTTCACATGTTGGAACCTGAGGTAATGGGGTGTATATATTAAGCCAGAATGGGCTCTGGTGTGGTAAAAGTATAGCCCTACAGTCTCAGAGACTGAGCACAGTAAGAGTCTCTCTCTTATTCATGCTCATCCAAACATGAGTTGGCTAATTCTTCAGGGTTGTGACCTTCCACAGTACATACAACACAGAGACCCAGGTTCTTTGTGTCTTCTGTCTTCAGTAAGCAGAAAATGGCACCGACTGGAATGTTTGCTACATCTGGGGACAGAGGTGAATGAGAGTGGAGGCCAGGCCATGGACAGTGGCTATGTCATAGATGTACAAGTCAAGTCAACACAGAGTCTTTCAGGAATTCTTATCTTAGTAACAAATAAACAGATTTTCACTTCGCCCGCAACAGATGGGAAGCTATTACAGCAATACATCCTAGATAGGATGCTTTTATGAACCCTGACAGTGGTAGAGATGGAGATAAAACACTTGGCCACAGACTTCACAGGACTTGTTGATGATGTTAGAAAGTTGTAAATAAATTGGGATGACTTCCAGGTTTCAGGCTTGGGAAACTGGATGACAATTAGGACATATTCCCTGGGCAAGAGCAAAAGCAGCTTCAGGGTGGAAAAGGTGATGGGACAGCTATGTGCATAATGAATCAAGTGGTGACACAGAGCAGATATTAATAATTATTCTTTGAAATTATGTATTTCTTACTCCTGCAAAAAGAAATGACTGCTTTTCAGTAGCTGGGACTTCCACAGAAAAGGTGCAAAGGTCTTCCAAATAATATCTCATATCTATTAGAAATTAAAACAATAGCCAGGCTTGGTGGTACAGGCCATAATCCCAGCATTTGGAAGACCAAGGTATGTGTATTGTTGTGAGTTTGAGGCTACATTGTGAGTTCGAAGCCAGCCAAATTATATAGTGAGACCCTTTCTCAAGAAAAAGAAAAGGGGGAGGGGGTGAAAGTAAAACAACAGCACCAGGCACAGTGGCTCATACCTGCAATGGCAGCTGGGAATGTGAAGCAGGAGTCAGGAAGATGCAAGGATGCAGCCAGCCTGGGTAACTTACTGAAGCTCTGCTCCTGTCAGGAGCTGGTTGTACCTCTCAGTGTCAGAGTGCTTGTATGATAGCCTGGTTGGGTCCCCAGTCCTGAGACAGGGGAGACTGGCCCAGTGCTTCTTGAGAGTTACTTTTCATTTTTCTGAAACACATTACAGGCAGCCTGGCTGTATCAGGTGACCCATGGCCACTGCAGGAGATACTCATTTCAACAGCATGTCACAGCCTGTCACAGCCCTGTCTAAGGCACCCCTCAACACACACATATGCGTGTGCGTGCACGTGCACGCACACACACACGCACACACACACTCCATCATGGCCTTTCTGGATGATTCCACCCTCTAAAGTTCTCCTTGGCTTCACCTATGAGGGTTCTTCCACTACCTGTGACAAAACAGATATTCAGACACAGGACATGCATGAGTTCCCACACTTTCCTTTATAAGCAGCTTCTTCATACCCTTCCCAGGTTCAATGCTTGTGTTATTCCCTCTAATTCTGAAGCTAAAGTTCTCATACAGCCTCCTCTAGGTGGAATTTTTGCCTGTTCATGATTTCTGTCTGGAGAAGAGCATGCTTGTAGGTTCACCAAGAACCATTGACACCAAAGGTCACTTGTGCCCAGCAGCCAAAGCTGATAACACTGGAGATGGTTAGCAGCCAGGGAATGGTAAGAAGCAATGAAGAATACCATGGAGCTGGCTTCTCCAGTGACTAGAAGAGTTTCCGAGGCCTGTTAGAGCTGCTTGCTCTAAACAAGGAGGGTTGTTATCATTAAAAGAGTAGATAGCCACAGCCCAGTAGTGTTAACACTAAAAAAGCTACACTCAGTCATTTATGATTTCTATATGAACTGAGCAGATCTCTCAGTCAACTGATAACAACTTGTAAGCATATATGAGAAGGACCTCCCCTTTTAGGAAGCCCAGAAGAGTAGGGCAGATAGTGCCAATGACAGCATCTTAAGAAGCAGTCCACATCAATTTCCATTTCAAGAAGCCATTGTAGCTGATGACCTTACTATGAGAGAGAGACAGACAGACAGACAGACAGACAGAGACAGAGACAGAGAGAGGAAAAAAGAGAAAAAGCTAGACAACAAAAGCTTGATTCACTAGAATTGGAGACACTCAGTGTTATTCTGAGCCTGATGCTGTGTGCTGTTCATTGGGTTAGACCTATGGGCTCATACTAATTAAATTATAACTGCATTGTTTAGCTGCTATAGAGGCTATGCCTACACCAGCGTCTTCAAGTTGGGTCTGCACCCACAACATCCATACAGGTCTGTTAGCTAGCCCAAATCAGCTTCCTGTCTGCCTTTCACCTGTCCCTGTCTGTCTCCCCATTTCCCCTGATCAAGGTCGTTCAAACCTAATGATCATCAAGCTGGTCTAGGCACTGTTTCTGTGTGGTTGGAAATCAGGCCTCCTGAAGAGATGCTTATCAATGCCTCTAGGACTTTCAAAATATGTGGTTGTTCTCCCTCATACTTCAATAAGATAGCAGATTCAGTGCTTGATGGGTGAAAAATACTTAGTCGATATTTATTGAATAAAATCATGAATGTTAGTATCTTAAATAGAGACCAATTTTAAAAGAGAACTCTTTTTTTTTTTTTTTTTTTTTTTGTTGAACTGGGAACTGAACTCAGGCCCTTGCGCTTGCCAGGGAAGCACTTATTCTACTGAGCCATCTCCCTGGCCCCCTAAAAGAGAACTCTTGCTACTCTGCAGTATACTTGAAGATCACATACATTTGTGATTTTTTTCATAGCCCTCACCCCAATGGTACATAAGCCTTTCTCAGTGATGGACGCAAATATAATGGTGAACACAATTTTCACTGACATCTGACTGGAGATAGCCGTGTTCATCACATATCAGTAGCCTAAGAATTCAATATACATGTGTCAAAGGAGTGAGGAAGACAGACCAACCTCTTTTGTGACACAGTTTCCCAAATGTAGAGTAATAGTGATACTTTCTGCAGATGTGGAAAACACAGCAGGAAGTCAAACATGTTAATTGGAAACATTCAGATTTACTCTTAATTTAATTCAGCTGTCCAGCATCTATGATTAGATTTGCATCATGATGTATCTTCAATACTATCTATTCTCATAAGTGTAAACTTTCCCAAATACCATTCTGATGGATTCTGACATTTTAAAATATGTCCTATTGTCCTTTTCTGTGCAGTAGACCAAGCATAGAGTGTTCACTCCTATATCATTGTCACCGCACTATCAGACCAGATGGCTACTTCATCATGGAATCAAGAATTAGGAATAATTTATGCTCTTCTTTGCTCTAGAATGTGAAAATTGAAAGCACTGGCTGCAAACATACTTGGGGAGAGCAGCTCAACCTAGCAGAAGCATCCTTGTCAGAGGGCACGGGTGCTGTGGCTACTTTATCTTCAGGCACCAGGATTCTTCCCATGAATCCCTGAGATGTCAGAGAGGGACAGAGAAAACTGTCGAAGCACACAGCCAATGCTTCACCCCATAATTAAAGTAGCTTCCTTCAAGATTCTTTTTGTTAAAGAAAACAAGTTGCAATTAAAATAGTCTAAAATGGGAGAGATTATATCTGAATCCTCCATTGTTTCATATTCAAGAATTTCTCAAGGGAAAAAATATGAATGTTGTCTTAATATTCAGAACAGTTGTTTTTGTGTCTGTGACCATTAAATGTTAGAAATGGAAGAGCTACTTATCCTCAGCCTGGTGAAGAGAACAGTGGAAATTTCTCTTTATTGGTCTATAAATAAGCAAAGTCTGAACACACCCTTTTTTGGGAAAAGAGCCATGGCAACTGATTGCATAGACCAACTGGCTCATCAGGATAGCTTTATTTGATATTATTGTAAGCATGCAGATGGAGGCGTACACAAAAGATGGTCCTCAAAAGTTTTAACCCTAAGATCCAGTGGTATTCTGTTGGCTAAAGAAAAACTATATATATAATTATAAATGCCCTGGCTCACAGGTGTTACTGTTGAGAAAAAGCTCAGTGAAGTACCATTTAACACAGGCTCCAAACTGACAAATACAATGGCCATTGGTGTCCCTTTCATTATTAACAAAGTAATGGGGGGCACTTGTGATTTGCCCATCTAGTACTGAAACAACTGACTCTTCAATAAAAAACAAAAGCAGACAAAACCTTTCCCAAAATATCGGATAAAATGCCTGTTCAAGTTCTTCAGACCAAAGATTTGATTGTATTAATTTTATATATCACAAATTATATATTATTTGTGGTGGTGAAAAAGTAGAAAAGCCATTGAAAATATGTTAATTATATGGACAGTATAGTCCATCCTTTCTATTTGAATGTTTAATAGTTCATGTGTGCTAGCTTTTTTAGATTTGATAGCCCAAAAACAGCTAATCACATGAGGGGAACTTAGTTGTGTAGGCAAAATTAAAAAGCTCTAAGTGTGAAAAGTAGAATAGACAGAGAGCTTAACAAATTGGCAAGAACAACAGGCAGCTAGCAATAATTATATCTCCTTTCCAAGGAAGGAGTTCTGTCTGCCTGAGCCTTCTACAGGATGTGAGTCTTACACTCATATTAATGATGATACCTCTTCCATCAATATCTTGGATTATTACCAGTGTCTGGAAGAAATTTTATTGGCTGCCGCAGTTCATTGAGAATTAATTGATATGACACACTTACTCTACATGAACTTGGAAAAAAGTCTATCAAGTGAGTGATTTAATTCGTTTTATGTTAATTATAAATTATGCCAGGAAACACAATTATGGATGGCCTCGTTTCCAGCTTTCAGATTACATGTGTGAGCGGTTTGTACTTCTGACATGCTGGATAGCCTGCCTTTGATTGACTCACATCTTAGGAAAGGCATTAATTTGGCATTCTCACTCATACTTGTAATGTGGCATGTTCTTAAACAAATTAAGCCAGGAGGAGGCAGCAAAACGGCCCACTTATCTTTATTTGTAATTTAACCAATGTTATGACAGACAACCTCCACACTGGGCCATTTAAATTTTTTACTCACACTCTGAATATATTTAAATAATCTCTTTAGTGTTTCATAAAACTGAAAAGGAAGAGGGTGGGGGTGGGGTACTTGCCACGTCAAATGGAAAATGAAAGATCATTTCAGAAAGGACGAAAAGGAATCGCTGTTTGCACAGTAAGGCAGCGTCTTGGAGGACTCTGCCTTATTTTCATTTCCTGTGTGATGCTGTCAATGAGTAGATTCCGCTCAGTTCTCCCAGCCGAGCACAGGCTCTCGCTTTTATTAAAAGGAGTCCATCAGAACAGGGTAGTTGTTATGCAGAAGCGGTAACTCACATAATGGGGGAATGGCATTTCTTTCCACTTGTGCTGGTCCGCTGGTTCTAATAGCAACCTGGAGCTCAATTTCCTCCTCAAGAACATTGCATTTCATGCGGAATGTCAATTATTAAAATGCAGTGTCCCGTGTCTTACGTCTCACTAGATGAATTCATTTGCAAAACTTGCTAATTTATGCAAATTATCCTTAACCTGTAATTGCCTGGAATCTATTTCACTGACTGTAGCTTTTGGCAGCCTGGAGTCTAGATGTGGGAAGGAAATCCTGATGCAGACTTTGTCAGTTCTGTCATCATTATATTGCTTATTGAATTGCTTTAAAAAAAAAAAAAAAAAAAGGCCACCACTACCACCAGATAAAAATGTGTTATTAAGTGGAAGTCAGCCGACAGCTAGGGTTGAAAAATCTAGAGATTAAATTAAAGATAACCCAGAATGAGAGGATCTGATACCTGCATCTCCTGACACCCCTGAATAATGTTTGAAGCTAATGACCTCTTTTCTGTGAGAAACTAACTGGTTAATAACCCAGGGAGGGTCTATCAGCAACTGACTAAGACAGATACAGAGAGAGGGCAGATAGGAAATCTCTTCTTGGGAGTAAGAAGGAAGCCGGCTTGGGTCTTAGTGAATAGAAAGCACAAAAGGAACTGTAGCCCATTCTTTATTTTTGGTCATGATTTCATGAAAGGCAAGGTGGTCAGAAGGAATGTTTGTATAGGGGAAGGGGGTTACTGCACATGTGCACACGAGTGTGCATGCACAGGAGTTTGTGGGTAGGAGAGGGCAAAGGGGTTTGTTTGCCTGGGGTTCTATGGAGGTGCAGTCCTCATCAAGTGGTGAGGTTTTTCTCCAAGCAAGCTGGGCTTTGTGCAGCCTACGTCAGTGGCATCGTATTTCCATCAACAGTTTGGATGAGATATACAGCAATTTTTGCCCCCACTGGCCCTCACAGTTATGGTCGGTCTCCTTTTATGAATGGTGTTGAAAGAGAGCTTTCTGCAAACCTTGGAGCTACTTTCCTTTTTCCTTTTTATAGGTCAGGAGGTGGGTTCTGAGTCCTGGTCTCCTTTCTAAATCTGCATCACGTAGACCTAATCCTTTATACAGGGTGTTATTCATGCCAGGGTGCGAAGGCAGTGAGCACCCTGGATTAGATTAGCTAGCGTTAATCCGGGAAGAAGCTCCTTCTTTGTGTGTGCACATCTGGGAGGGAGGAAATATGAAAGGGGGAAGAGAAGAAGGAGGGGTAAGTAGGGAAGGAAGGAAAGAGCAAATCTATAGAAACAGCAGCCCCTACAGACCTGTGCATCACCGTCATTGGGGCCACTCTCCACTGTCCTTGGGGATCCACTTTGGCCTGCTGAGCCTAGCCTTTGCCTTACCTGAATGTGCTATGCATTCATGGTTGCAAGGTTACAGGGTCCTTATAACCATCACCCTGCCTCTTTATTTTTTTCAGTTCTAGGGATTGAACCAGAGCCTTCACACTGAGCTACATACTGACCCTTTCTACATTAAAAAAAAAAAATTTTGAGCCAGGGTTCTGCTAAAACACTGAGTTGTCCAAGCTAAACTCAAACTTAGGTTCCTCCTGCCTCTGCTTCCTAGAGTGCTGGGACTATGGGTAAGTACAGGTAACACCCAGGCAGCTAACTCCTTTTCAAGCATGCTAATACTACAAGGTGGAGAAGGCATTTGCTGCAGATATTTCAATGGATTCTTTCAACTCCACAACAGATTCCAGTAAAAGAAAAAAAAAAGAATGATTTGCCCTGGGTGAAATGTACAAAGACCACTTTTAAGGACCCCCTTCCAATTCTAAGAAATAATAAATGGGTTCATATTTAATCATGTACTTGCTTCTGTTTCTTTTAGAACTGTGTCTCTTTAAATCTACTGAGGGTGATATTCCTTCTGGCCCACAGGATGCCAAAATGACTCGATGATTTATTTATGCAGTGCTTGGCAGCCCATAGTCCAGATTGTGGCTGAAGCTGAATTTTATGAGGCTTTCCCTAGTGAGTATATTTTAAAATTATATTAAAAATATGTATTTTTGAAAACCTCAGTCATGTCTGGCCTTGCCTCAGACTCTAACAATGGTGATGGAACTAAAGAATTAATATTGCTAAGGATCTTGTTGGTGAAATTTTTACTGTGGAAGCTTAGAAAAGCAATGAGCTTTCAATGTGAAGAAGGGGCTAAAAAGGATATTCAGACCAAAGTGCTTCAGGATACGGAACATGACCTTTTCTACCTGTAGCTACTCCTCTGGTCACCTGGTAATTATTTATTGGGCTTCTCACTGTATCCCAGGGGTATCATAAACCTGGATGAAAGAGATGAACCTGGACCTTCTCTTCTGGAACACAGTGTGGAGGAGGAGATGGACGATATGCAGGTGAGCGAATATCACAATATCACAAATGAGCACAATGATTTCCTGATCACAAGAATAGTGAGTCCTGTGTTGTGACTGCTTAAAGTGTGGGACTTTTATGTCTGCCTGCAAGGATAGCCTCTCAAAGGCCACATCCAAAGAAGAGAGGATCTGGGACAACAATTCTCTGGAAATGTTTATCTTGACAAAATCCAGGTCAGAAGCAAATATGTGCTGTCAATCTCAAATGATGGGATTTTGACCAAAAGATTGGAGTTGAAGATACCAAGGCGATTCTAGATGCAGTAGAGTTGAAGATACCATGGTGATTCTGGAAGTAGTTTTATAGCTTGGCACTGTGGGTTTAAATTACATAAGACCAGAGCCTAAGGAGGACTAACTTTACAAAGTCTGAAGTAAGGCGAGTCAGGGGGTGAGATAGAAGTTTTATAAGTGGGTGAAAGGTAATACATAGGAAGGATAAGAATTTAAAATCTTGGTCAGTCTTTATTGAGATGATCAATAGAAGTACTTCCATACTATTTTATGTTGTATCCATTCTATAAGAATAACATCACCCTGGGGAGGTAGCTTGTGGGTGGTCTAAGCACTTGCCTGGCAAGGAAAGGACCCGGGTTTGATCCCCAGTACCGCATGCTGTACCTGCCCCATAACCCCAGCTGCACTGTGCTGGGCACAGAAAGCGGGTGTAGTGGTGCATGCCTGTAATCTCAGTGCTGGAGAGGCTGCGACAAGAAGATCACTATGAATCCAAGCTGCTGTAGCAGCACCCTATACCAGATAGATAGATAGATAGATAGATAGATAGATAGATAGATAGATAGATAGATAGATTTTCTTAAAGATCATACTATCATTTCATTACATGAGGGATCAAAGTCACAGGAAAATTGCACAGTCTAAAAATGGTAAAACTGAGACAGAAATGGTGGTATTTCTAGCATCCCAGCACTCTGAGAAGTTGAGGCAATAAGAGCACAAGTTCAGGCAACCTAGAAAGACGCTACTCAAAAACTAAAGAAAGGGGCTGGCCAAATAGCTCAGTGGGTTAAAGCATCTGCAAGCAGGCATAGGAGTCAGGGTTTCAATCCCAGGGACTATGGTGCTGGCCCAGCCCCCAGAGCATGCTGAGAGGGCGATTGAGACTGGGCGTGGGGGCGCGCCTGCAATCCCAGCTCTTGGAAGGCTGTAAACAGGCAGATCACTACGAATCCAATCTAGTAGTATGACCCTAAGGACCTTCCTTAAAATTAAAAAAAATAAAATAAAAAACTAAAGAAAAAAAGGAAAGATTTTTAAAGGTTGGTGATGTAGCTCAGTGAAAAGACTTTGGGTTCAATTCCTACTAACACACACACACACACACACACACACACACACACACACACACAGAGCACATCATTGTGATCTGCCCGTTTACAGCCTCCTCCCAAGAGCTGGAATTACAGGTGTACCACCATGCCGGGTCTCAATTGCCCTCTCAGCCTGCTCCAGGGGTGGGGGTGGCACCGTAGGCCCTGGGATCGAATCCTGGCTCCTGTGCCTGCTTGCCCAGTCTCAACTCAGTTCCTCATTTACTCAAAACTGGTCTCTAACTCGGTTGTCATTTACTTAAAAGAACAAAGACTTCACCATTTAAAGCAAGCATTCCTTGTGATGACGTCTCTGCGGCTTCTGATTAGCTGAATGTGGAAAAGTCTTGCAATCTATGATTTCATGTCTAATTGCGTCTACTTTATGTATGTTTCTAAAGTTGAAATTATGCCTCCCAAGTACAAAACAATGACGTAATTAAACACATAGGTAGAGAAATTTAATCCTATCTACCAAACAGACTGAGTGAAGCTATGGTCCAATTTCAATCCAATAGACCGGTGATCAAGTTCAGAGACATGCTGTGGCTCTGAGTGCTGGCCCAGTGGCATAGAAATCCTGCACTCACCACTGAAAAATGAAGATAGGAGGGAGGCCTGGCATTGTGTCTAGACCAAAACCATAGCCCAGAAGAACTACTATAATTTAGATCTTCGCCAAAGAACTTCTGGCCAAGGAAAAATATCGATCATTCAAATTCAACTCACTTAAATCATTTTCATATCCATTTTTAGTAAACAAAGACTTTTTCTAAAAACAGGAGATTCCCAAGAATTTATTACTTATTAGGGAATAGATGCAATTATTACCACATAACGTTAATTAAGTGTCAAAAGCATTTTAATTAATTTATTGGATACTAGTAAAACACAAGGATATTGAATAGAACATGAAATTAGATACTTTCCTGCTTAGAGTGTGAAGCCATAATTCAATAGGAAAACGTAACTAAATCTTCTTAAGTTAATATGATTCTATCACTGGGAAACTTGTTAGTGATGATCTTTAAAAAATTTTTTATTGTACAATTACTCCACAAAGTAGCCTTCAATGCTTGAGGCTTTTAATTGAGGTTGCTGCTTGAGAAAATTATGTGTGTGTTTCCCTGAAGGTGCTTAAGCATAAATTTGACCGAGGGTAGTAGTAATTGTGTTGTCCAGAAGAACTGAGGGAGAAAAGTTCAACCAAATATATATTCCTTCCTGTCAGAGGCATAGCCACACAGCATATGACATTGGATGTCAGGGGAAGCTTGGGTGTGTGAAAGAATGTTCCTGCCTTATTCTAGTCAGGGCACCTGCAGGCGGAGGATAGATTCTGGACTCTGGATGACTCTGAGACAGTGCTGGAGGAGCTCGTTCATCTAACATTCTATAGGAAAGTTCCTAAACTCATGAACTGCCTGAATCTCCTAGGATTTGTAAGTGTTTTTCTCATGCAAAGCCAGTATCTCCCATTATTGTTGTTTTCCTAAGCTTCAGGCTTGCAGTAAATTATTTCCATCTCTCTTATTCACGATAGCTGAGTTTTGGATTATTCTAAAAGATTCTACATCAAAGCCCTACCTGGGCCAGAAGTTCCAAGTAGTCATTACTATACTGATAAAAAAAAGCCTAGTTTGGAAAATATCTAGGTCCAAATTTTAATCTCAGCCTTAGTAATTCCTATTAAATACTTTCTTGAACCTCAATTTCTGTTTGCACTTGGGAATCTGTGCCTACTTTATAGGATGAAATGAGAAAGAAGTAGAGCACAAGGCCTCTAGCAAGTGCTCAAAGCTCTGCAGGAGCTCCCTCACCCTCCTGACTCTTGAGAGCTTGGCTTATAAATATAACTCTGTCTCATACATCATGTCAGGCTACAAATATGCAAAGTGATTTTATGACTCAGTTTTGTCTGACTGAATATTTCATCTGAGATTTCTAAATACTTCACTGCCACAGTGGAGACTTCCTCTAATGCCGATCCTTCGCTTTGTTGCTCTAGAAGCTCTGTATAAATGGAAAGGTATAGAACAGCGTTAGCTTTCCTCAAATGGGGCTGAAGTCAAACTCATCCACCTTATCACATACCATACGGCATAATGGAGAGTGGGCTTTCCATGTATTGTTCTCCAATGTGATATTTGATTCCATTTTGCAGTTAAGACTTAATGAGGATCTTCTACAGGTTAATGTTATCCAAGAAGTAAAAAATAAAATGGGATTGATGGTTATGAGTTCTTATATTAATACTGAGAAAAATAATCAAATTGATTTAATTATTTCATCATGTTCCCGTCAAAGGGGTATCCTCCTCATTCACAGAGGCAGGGGTTTGATTCCTGTTAATTTGTGTGTATTGTCTACGGCCATACCACCCTGAAGGTGCCCGATCTCGTCTAATTTGTGCGCTTCTCAGAGGCAGGATTCTGAATGGCTGCTGTGATTCCTGCAGCACTGGCTGTTTTCCTAACAGCTATCTAGACAGGATCAGTGCTATTACTTCAGGAGTTATACAATGGAATGGGGGGAGTTATAGGTAATCCCTTCTTCTGAACTAGCTTGACATAAAAATTAAATGGGCCTGGAGCGTGTGTGAATTGCGGTGTTTCATTGGGGCCATGGAACACTAAGTGAGGCTGAGAAACAGGGTGTTAATTCAGGCCTAATCATTTAATTCCACTCTGTTATGTGCCGTATTTATTGGCCTCCTGGATCTGTTTTCTATGGCCTGATAAAGAGACAGTGATTCTCTGAAGCTCAGTCGGGGACCATTTTATTTATATCGTTAGTTAATCCAATAAAAGCACTGGCTTCAGATTCCTGCTGTTATTTTCTGTCTTGTGGCCCCGTCATTAACTATGAAAATGCCAAGAGGGTTTGCATCTCCAGGGCTGAGCGGCTTTGCGGCTGAGTGGTAGCTTGGAAGGAGTGGGAGAGTTCAGGCTGACAGGAAAAACCAAGCCCAGTGTATCCAAAGGCAAAGCACCCAGGAGCCTGTTCAGGTTTCAACAGCAACCAGAACTTTTTCCATCAATGTGTGTGTTTGATTGATATTTTTCAGAGTAAATTTGGGTTCTTTCAAGCTGTGATTCTATTTGTGAGCTAGACACACTTTGTACATTTTTAAAAAATCAAACCTTGCTAGAAGTCTTCTCAGAGCAAACATAGTTTCCACTTTGGACAGAAGGCATGAAATGTGACTGTAAATTTGTGTATGTCAGGTGAAGCCGTGAAAACCAACAACAGACTTTCAAGGGAATCACGCGGTGGAGCTTTTTTTTTTTAGTTTTAAGTTTTAACTGCATGGTTTTATCGTTTTTCTAACAGTCTCTAAAATGTTACAGAGAAGCAGAGGATAAGAAAATGATGGTGGGAGACAGATTTATAGAGGTCACTTCAATTAATGATATGGCAATCAAAAGATAACACAGGTACATTAATGTAACACACTGTATAATTGCTAGTGCTTCTAATGTAGTTAATGTGTAGTTATCCATGTAATAACTAATATTATTTCATAGCAGATATGCAATTAGTTCATCTAATTCATTAGTGTAGTGTACAAATGAAACAAGTCATCATTGTTTTAACACTAAAAGATGAGTGTGTTTTGAGGGTAGCTGAACCTCATGATATGGTAGGTCATATTTTTAAGTCTGTCTAAATCATATCTGTACCAAGTGAATGTGGAATCATAGTACCAGTCCATGCCTTCGATACTGATGCAGGTAGTGAGACATTTGAAGCAACTGACACTACACAAAGTTCTATTTGGGAATGTGTGTGGTCGGAATTGCACAAGCAAATTTTCTTTGGAGGTATAGACATCAAAACCCAAAAGTTAGCACATTCTCCTTGAAAGGTGAGAAATGAATAGCCATTCATTTTGCATATATGTGTATATATATATATATATATATATATATATATATATATATATATATATATATATTTGTTGACCCTCTTCTATGGGACTGCAGGGTTCCAAGCATTGCCTTGGACCTGATAATCCTAGAAACCCTGTCTGCCAGTGGTGACAAATTTCAACCGTTCCCAAAGCCACTTGGCCTGAATGCAATGAGCAATGTGTTGGTCCTCCTAAAATGTACAGAGATCCTTGTGAGTTGGGAAAGGATGGGGCTTGCTGTGTATGGGGGCATCTAATAGCAGCACTATCACTTAGCATGTGAGAATTTATGAACTGTTTTTTCATTGGTATCACATTTGATTTTCGAAACATCCTTTGAAGTAGCTAGTGCGGGTGTTCCTATCACACAGATGTGGCAAGGAGCCTCATGGAGCTCACATGGCTGTCCCAAGGTCACTTGCAAGGAAAATAGCAGTCAGCCTCTCATCCTGAATCCACTGTGAAACCACCAAAGAAAGATGGAGAGAAGCAATGGGAAAGAATGACATATGGCCCCACTCCTGTCCCTGCCAGTTGTAACTTTTAATGGTTTGGTAGTCAGTGTGAAATCCTGTATTTTAGACTAAAAAGGAGGAAGAGGATTTCCAAGAACCTGTGGGGGTCTATGGAGCAGAATGATAGAGACACTGGAGACCAGGGGACTACCAGGTGAGAGGAGAGTGTGGGGCGGGGGAGCCACAGTGGCCTCAGGGAGGACGTCAGGAGCAGACGGGCTCCAAGGGGACTGTGTGGAGTGGTAGACAAGGGTGACAGTGGAGGGAGGACTTGAGCACAGCGCTCACTGTAGGGAACTGCCGGTTTTGAGTAAGAGGGTGATGTCATAAAAATGGCTTCTTATGAGGGTTAATCTTAGTAGTATGTAAGAAGTAGCTGTTGTTGGCAAAGGCACAAGTTCTGTGCCCAAGCATGAGGAAGCACTAACACTGCTCAAGAGAGTGTACAACCACAAGGATTTAATAATTCTCTGGTAAATTAAAAGAACTATTTTTTTTTTTTTTTTTTTTTTTGCGGAACCAGGGATTGAACTCAGACCCTTGTGCTTCACAGGGAAGCACTTATTCTACTGAGCCATCTCCCTGGCCCAAAAGAACTATTTTTAAGTGTCCTAAAGAATTCAAATAATCAACAATGGCTGTTCTCACTTCTGAAAAATAACTCAGAATTAAACTTGACTTTCAAAACACATGAAAAACAAACTGAGGCAATTATCTAAAATCCAATACCTCACATTTAGTAGGTGCTCAATAAATCTTTCTTATAATGATGAAAATATTGTCCAGTTCAAGTAAGAGGAAGCACATTTCTCTAGATACTTCGCTTTTTAATTTTAGTGCAGGGTCTCTTGCTGTGCAGCACAGACCTCAGCCTGCCCAGCGATGGGATTACAGGCCTATGCCACCACACCTGGTTCCAGGGCTGGCCTGGCATGTGGCCGAGGGATTGAATCCAGGTCACTGTGCTTGCCAGGCAAGGGCTTAGACCACTGAGCTCTCTCCCCAGCCTCTAGATATGTAGCTTTTGTAGATGTCAATGCTCCTTTTAAATCATGATTTAGAAGATTCCCTTAATTCTTCTACACATTTGAAATGCATAGATGTAGACTAAGAATTTGGAGATCCTTGCAGGATTTTTTGTTTCTGTCTGAGCTGAGTGACACAGAATAGTGATAAGAGTTGAAGAACAAACTTAGTTTAGTCTGTAATCTTTATTATAAAGAATTCCATAAAACTTTGTATTTGCCAAAGATCACAATAATAATTAATCATGCCCTTAAGGTAAGTAAGCTCTATCATTCTTGTTTTTGGTTTTTTTTTGTTTTTTGTTTTTTTTTTTGTTTTTTTGTCTTTTTTGAGACAGGGTCTCACTATGCAGTTCAGGCTGGCCTTAAACTCACTTTGTAGCTCAGGCTGGTCTCGAACTCACAACAATCCTCCTGCCTCAGCCTCCCGAGTGCTGGGATTACAGGCCTGCGCTACCACGCCCGGCTGGCTCTATCATTCTTAGACCGTCTTGGTTAAATGGCAAGCTAAGATCAATTAGCTTTTAGGAGTATCCAATTTTTTGGTATAAATTGTCACATTTCTTAGATAAGCGTGATGGACAGCTTTCTTGTCATTGCTGGGTCTCAATTTTCCCATCCGGAAAATGGGGATGATAGCAGTATTTCCTTCACAGATAAGCTATACAAGTCTTGGTGTCAGTACTGGGATTGATTTATCTGACCCTTTCAAGTACCCCTACATTCTGCAGTGCCTAGAGCCCTTATGGAGTGCAGTTAATACTTCCTTTTCTCCTCCCCCGCATTACAGTCACCTCTCCTGAGTTCCAATTCACCCTACCCAGGACACTCATTTTAGCTAAGCTGATTTCCTGCTGCATGCTGAGACAGTAATGAGTGTTCATAATCTAGATATCAATTTTTCCAGACTGCTTATTTGCATTCTAACAGATCTTAAAAAGCTGAAACTGAATGGTGAAATTGATGTTAAATTTAAGTTTCCCAATTAGCTAGGGAGGAATATCCTGGCAGAAGAGAACAGTCAAAACCATATGCAAATCCAAACTATATCTGGGGAGAACTGGATTCTCAGGAGTCCCTTGGTGGCTTCCTGGGTCCCATGATCAGAGGCCCCTTTCTGGCTGATTACCTTTGTTACTGTCACTTTCACATTCAGCATGCATGAAAGATGCCCTGGTTGCACTTGGCATCTTTGCTTCCTACAGGTTTTATTGCAAAGGACTGCACCCTACTGCCCACTGGTCCTGCTCCTGTGTTACACATATGGACCTGTCCTCACAGCTGTGCTTCCTGTCACTGCAGCAGAAAGCTGCCCAGGAGCTCTGCGTGATGGGCTCTTTCCTCTCAAACCAATTGTGGTACCCACTTCCCTTGGCCCTGGCGCCTACCTGCAGCTGTGCTTGCTGAAGTGAGACTGTAATTTGCTATTGCATGCCAGAGTATTAATAGACAATTATTTATTGCAAATCGGAACCATTTATACTGCTTACTGGCTGACACAATGTAAAATTTTGATCCAAATGTTAATGTGTCCATGACATTGCATAATTCTGTTCCGTGCCATGGTTTTTCTCTTCTAAATGAATCGAATTTGCAGTACAAGGAAATGGCATTTTTAATGGATGAATGATTTACAGCCTCAAACTTATAAGGCTATTATTGGTGTAACTAAGGGAAAATTGACTAATTGCAATAACATCGCAAATTAGACAAATTTAAGTTTGTATTGGGAACAAATTTGTAGGGAGAAAATGAAAATAGCTCACAGAGTTTTTAAGGGTAACTGAATAAATCTCACTTTAGCCTTACAGGGCAATTGTATTTTGAGGGAAGATCAGGTACCTTTGAGGCCAAACAGACTTATAAATATTCAATTGAGTAGAACATAGATAAAAATTACCTCTTCATAAAGAACCATATGTGTAGGAGAGAGCACTTCCAATTCTCCAAATGTTTGCTGAAATTGCCTACACAAATGTTTTCAGCAGTTAGATGAAAACAAAGAGCTTTATAGCCATGTAGTTTTTGTGGAAAAGACACCAATTTTAGCACATTTACCTTCTATTTGTTGAGCATGCATCATGCTGGTATGGAGGAAGATTTCCTAATGGCTAGCTTCATGATTTTTCAAAATAAAAAACATGCATCAGCAAAAATAATATCACTTTCTTTCTAAGGTATTCCTCCTAGGCCATTTCTATCGATTCCTGTTATTCTGTTACCTTTACCCACAGAGAGATTGTTAAGATAAAAAGAACTTCAACACAGCTCTAATTAAATGTTGAAGATGACACTGGCTTGTGGAAACACAAAGGCCCTCACAGTAAAGATTCTCCAGTAATGTTGTCCCCAGGGATCCCACAAACTAAGGATCAGACAGAACTGATGGAAGATGCTCTAAAAATAATAAGATATTTGCATGTACTTTGAAATTAAGTAAGAATGGCTTTCTCATCTCCCATTGGCAAGATCCTCCCTCTCACTGGCTTTAGTGACTGATCCCTTAGTAGTCTTTCCTGCTGCCTGTGACAAGCCACGCCCCTTTGCAGGCTACTCTTCAAGCTTGAGCTCATCTTCCTTCTAAATGTGCACCTTGTCTTGCTTCTCTCTTACCAAAAGCCCTCACCAGGATGTTCCAGACAGGGCACAAGCTCTTGGGCACGGTGCTCGGTCCTTCTGCACTTCGCTCCTTGCCCTGTCCTCCTCTCCTATACCACCCACTCACCCTACAGGCCAACACTAAGCTCCCGATGACTCGCCTTCCTTGGATCAGGCCATGTGCTTATCTCTAACTTCAGTGTGTCTTTGTATTCCTGTTCCCTTTCTTCATGACAGTCTTCCACCTCTAATTAGCTTTTGCTACAAAAATTAGTTGGATGACATCTACCCTCAGTGGTCTTTGGCAAGCTCATGGGCCCCTTCCCAAGTGCCCCCTTGACTTTACTGCACTGGAACTGCTGCTGCCACTCTCAGTTCTTTTATTATGTTTTCCATTAGGCTGGAAGCTCCTTGAAGCCATGACTTCCTTACTGGGAATGGTTGCAGAATGAATACTTACAAACATATGAGGAATAAGTGAAATATCCCCTGAAAATCTATGTTTGCCCAGGCACGAAGCATGGTCATGCACAAAACACAAGCATTGTATGTACTGTCCCTTTTCTCAAATATGATCGAGTAAGGGGCCATATATGGCAGTCAGAAATAACAAAGCAGAATATAACAAAAGTCAAGGAAAGCAAGGTTTGCTACTGTGTTTCAAATAACCAAGATTAAAGTCTTTAAAAAAATATGATCTTCTCCTTCATTTAATTACTTTCATTTAATTGCTTAATCAAGTACTCTGGAATTAAACACACTCATTCAATCACTTATTACTTATGTGGCCTTGAATAATTTACTTTGTCTATTCCTCAGTTTCCTCCTTTGTACAGTGAAGATAATAATATGTACCTTCTGGGGTTCTCTGAAGATGAAAATTATGCCCAGGATCTAGTGCATAGAAAGATAGAAAATAGAGTCTGGCATGTGACATCAATACAGTGCTCTCCTTTCTCTCCCAGACCTGCTCCACTGTGCTTCAGGTTTTACCACTCAGAGTTCATATTTCAACTACTGGGAAGATATCTCAGAGTGGGATATTTGCCTACCTACAGTAATTAGCTTGCTTTTAAATTAGGATACAATATGGCAGTCAATTCTTTCCCCTACTGATGATAAATTAACATTTGGAAAGGCTGCCTTGTTACTAGTTTTTATACACTAAGCTTTAATTTGTATCTTCTTAAAATTTTAAGATAGAAGCCATAGCTTTGTAGCAGGCAAAGTCTTTTTGTTAAATTTGAATTGGGGAACTTGAAATTAAAATATGATTTAATTAGTAAATTCTTGGATAGGCCTTCTTGTTGAATCCATTTCTCTTCCATAGCATCCTGTCTAGAATGGAAATGAGCTGGTGGAAAGCAGTCACCACCTGTGGTAATGTAAACAACTAGGGAAACAATGAACAGATGAAATTGCTTCAGACTCTAGTGTTAATTGTAGTGCCTATGTCGGATTGAAGAACCGAATATCATCCTTGCAACTTACCTGACAGATGAACCCACAAACATTGTTCACCATGTTAACAGTGGGCCTGGATATATATGGGTAGTTAAGGATTTTGGTTGCAAAACCATACAACTGTGATTTTATACAAAATGTTTAATCTTTTTAAACTCATGGTTCTTCATGTCCACAAATACTGTAGAAGCTACCTTGCAAAATGTTTACATAGGTCAACTGATTTAATAGATATAGAAAAGGTGATATAGATTTCAATGAACAGATTATTTTTATTGTTATTTTGAAGTCACAAAATCTGTGACATTTTAAAATATTGCTATGGTTTGTGTTTAGGGTTGTTTCCAAAGTTCATGAAGCTACTGATAGGGTTTTTCAGAGGTGGCTGGGTCTAGAGTGTGTGATGCTGGGATCAAGGGTGTGTGATTACTAAATTAGTTCACTAATTGTACAGGGAGAGCTCTAGGTGCAGATGATGGGAATGCCCACCACAGGTGTGAGTGCTACTTGCCCTAAGGTTGTATAGCTTGGATAGAATATAAGGTTAGAAAGAGGGTTGGGGTGGCCACTTGTCCCTTGCATTTGCTGCTTCATGCCCAACACGGACTGTTTTCCTGGGGTGTGCTTCTCTGCCATGCCACCTTGCCTTGGACCCAGCCAACTATGTATGAACTGAAACCTCTACAAACCGGGAGCCAAATAAGCCTTTTTCTCCCCAGTCTTTGGGTGTTGGGTATCTTGTCTCAGCAAGGAAAGTAACAAGAAAGAATTTACAAGCCCCTCTGGAAAGAAATTTTTATATTCTGGCTTGGTACAGTGCCTATGCCTCACTCAGGGAACACATCTTCCTCCAGACTGTCAAAGAGTGGCACAGGTGTGACACAGCATCAACAGAGCTCAGGGTGCTGCTTGAATCAACGCAAACAGAAATTTCCTAAAACATCCAGCTACCATCTTCAGGACCTGACATCTCCTCTGTCTTGCTTTCATTAGTACTAGGCAAAGTTGGGATGTGAAAATATCAATTAAAAAGAAAAGAGGTACTTGTAATTATTCTCACAGAAAATCAGCAATGTTTTTTAGCTCCATCTTCTGCATTTAGGAAAAATCTTAAGTTAGTTTTGAGCATTTTTAAAAATAAAAACACAACCACAAAGACACACTGGCAAATGTAAATGAAAATATACATGAGATAGATTTCAACTTGAGTTTCTACATAAGTACATGAGGCTTGCAGTACATTATTAAGAAAGACTATTTGTAAATCATTTAAATGTCTTTGGAATAACATGGTGATTTTATATTAAATATTTTCTATTAAGACACTAAATTTATGAACATTATTGACAATATGATCCAATTTATATGTTATTCTTTTTAATCCTTTTTTTTGTTTCTTTGTTTTTTGGCGGAACTGGGGATTGAACTGAGGCCCATGCGCTTGCCTGGGAAGCGCTTATTCCACTGAGCCATCTCCCCAGCCCCCTCTTTTTAATCCTTAGACCTCTAAAATTAGAAATCGTTCCAGCCATGCTCCTGACTTCTAAGAAACACACCCTTTCCAACTCACTCATGTGGTTAAGGCCTGATTTTGAATAGCAGAGGGAAACCACCCCTTTTTCATACTAAATGTATTTATTTTTCTTTTACATCTCATTTAAAAATAAAATCCATAACATGAATATATTGGGTAAGAGCCAGTTTTTAATTATATCCAATGGAAGAATTCCATGGGAGTTGTATAGGCCTGTGTCACTGATGTACATCAAAAGGAATTCAGATTTTATATTATTTGTCCTAAAAGAGAACATTTCACTTATTATTCATAATACATGTTAAAAGCAGACACCAAAATGACTCATTTGGAGCCTTTTTGTGCCGCCCGCTAATGCATATTAACACCAGTACACATTCTGCATTACAGATCCATAAAATGCATTTGCATAATATTGAAATTATAATCCCAAATGTGTACTAAAAACCTTTATGAAAAATTGTTACTGCTCAGCTACTATACAGTAGCTAATTTTTAATCTTCAGTCTCTCAGATGCGAGTAAAGATGGGATATTCTTTAAATAAAAATCTCAGGAGTATGAGCCAGGAACTTTCTCTGCCCTCTTTCATGAGGACAGTTTTTAGGGGAGGTATATAAGAAAAAAAGTGTTGAACTATAGTGTTCACAATAATCACAATTTGTGGGTGGAGGACTTGACTTTTTAGATTAGATGGAAGGATCTCTCTTTGCTATCTATCACCAGTGGAATGAGGCTTTCATGTCTGTGTTGAAGCCCCTGGGAAACCATCAAAATTAAGTAGCAAATATCTTAGTAAGAAAAACCATTGGCCATATCTATACTTGGTGCTATGGTGGATGCTTGAAGAAATATTAGAAATGAATGTATACAGTGCTGCAATGAAGTAGCTACCTAACTCTTATGATGAAATAGAGTCTCAAAGAGATTAGACGCATGCAAGTGTCTCATTTCTCAGATGTAGACCCATATCTGTTGACTCCTTCATTCCAACTTTTGTTTTGTACACCAGTGTTCATATACACTCTTGATTCTTCAAATGCTTCTACAACTGTGCACTCAAGTATTTGTCAGAGAGCACCAGAAGACTCCTTCCATAACTAACAACATTGAACTGCGTTTCTACTGGACTTCTTTGGTGTGCACTTTAATGAAGGAAGCCTGTGAATAGGCTGAATTTTCACCATAGGGAGAATGGCCTTGCTTCTCCCGTGTGGAGCTGTCATTTCTGGGCCATCACTCGCTAGCTTTTCTCAGGGTCTCAGGCAGAATTATACCCCTTGGGCCACCTTATGATGTTCTGCTCAGTTCACCAAGCCATGCAATAAGGAAACTTCTCTAGGGCTTTCTCTTGCTTAGCTTTACCTCCTCCTGCCTCCTTTGCTGCTTATGAAATCCACAGCTGCAGGAAGGAAGGAAGAAAAACTCAAGCTCTCAAAGCCTGTCACATACTACATAACTATCTTATTCCAGTGGTTTCCTGACAATGCCATGGAGGACCAGAGATAAGTCAAATCAATCCCCTACTTTATTTGAGGGGTTAGGGTCAGGAAAAGGGTTTCTTTATTTTCTATTAGTCATTTATTTAATATTTATTTATATTCTTTTAACACACTGAATACAAATCGAAAAGGCATATTAGTTCAAAGGTTATTTTTATAGCATAAAAGTGTGTCCTAGCAATCAATGTGATTGGAAGGTCACAGCATATGTACACTTTTAATTTTGGTACATTTTGAGAGACTGTCCACCACAAAGATTCCACCCATTTACACTCCTAAAACCCTCAACAGCAGCACATCAGGGCCTCTTGGTTTAAATTTTATATCCAGAGGTTCTGGAAAGCAACAGCTAACCCTTGAGAAAAGATGGATTCAGAGAGAGGTTGGACATAGGTCTGCGTTGATGGACATCTCCTGGACAGGTGGCCTGTTCCAGGCAAGTGATAGAAAGGAAGATTAGGCAACTTTTGATGATCCTATTCTATGTATTTCAAAGACTTAAATTAACACAAACATATGGGTGTCTTCTGTTACTAAAAGTCTCCAGGAGGTAAATTCCACAGCTTTCTTGAGTAAATCATTTGAGCTTCTCACAACTCTTCTGAAAGTTGAGATGGCTTTCCTTATGTCTAATATAAATCTTTCCTGTATACACTTACTTATTTGTAAAAAGTGTGGTAATACTTCCCAAAGCAATACAAGTTCAACTATGCACATAAAATTGTGCTATAATTTCATAGCTATCTTCCTTTTTAAAAAATAGCATACATCTTATAATTCAGTTAGATATAGTTAGTACCTACACAAGACATAACATGAGCCCTTTTATTTTACCCCATATTTAATTTTTTAATGGGTTTTATAAAGACAGTGTGTGTTCTGAAAATTTTGTGATGCTTTCTTCTTTTTTTGTATATTTTTAGGGAAGGGTCTACAGGGTATTCAGGGTCTCACTACTAGATCGGACTCATAGTGATCCACCTGTTTACAGCCTCCCAAGAGCTGGGATTACAGGCGTGTACCACCACCATGCCCAGTCTCAATTGCCATCTCAGTGCGCACCGGGAGTGGGGCCAGCACAGCAGGCCTGAGGATCCTGCACCTGTTTGCAGGCACTTTAATCCACAAAGCTATTTTGGCTGGCCCTCTTCTTTCCATATTTTATAACCACAGAATGATACTTTCATAATTACTAGATGCTGATTGATACATAACTTTTTTCTTTTGTTACTGGGAATTGAACTCTTGGTCTCACTTTTGTCATTCAGGGCCTGTGCCACTGGACTATAGCCCCAGCTATACAAATATCTTAGCACTCACCCAATATCGCTTCTGCCAAAGAAGACACTGCCTGTAACTGAGAAGCTTGTAGGTCATTTTTGAGTGTATCTTTTCCCTACTGTCTAGATAGAGCAACTATTTTAGGAGCATTTGGCATCCAAAAAAGCTCCAGCATTGTGCAAATCTAAGCATCTGCTTATACTTTGACACCATCATTCTTCAAAGGTTAGCTGGATTTGCAGTTGCTTTGTTCAACAAGCCTGCATTAAGAGCCCAGAGATGCACGTTTAATTAGTGGGAAGATATGTTTGACAGAGTTGTGGGGGAAAAAAATTGCCCTTCGTATTCAGACCAGCATTAACATTTTTATAGAATGAGATTGCCTGAGAGTCAAACAAGAGGGAAATCTCCAGGAAAATAAATATGAATCTGTTTGGTCAGTCTTTGCCTACTGATTTACAAGATGCCAGCCAATGACGCTGTGCTCTGCTCCCTAGAACTCATCAGCTTGCTGCTAAACTGGCATTTCTGATTTCTGCTAAGGTTAAAGACAGCAAAGTAAACTCTGCTTCCAATGATAAATAACACAGCAAGTTATTCTTTTCATTCAAGCAGGCTTTAGATCACAGCAGACAGCTACAGCCAGGTGCATTTAACAACATTTGTCACTGCCATGAATGCAAAACATGTGAAGAATCTGCTGCAAATGGGCCTGTGGCCAGCCTTTTTCCACCTTAAATATTTTCCCATTCTCAGTTGTGGCTGAGTCATTGTCACCCACCACTGTCACTATAACAAAGGACCTCGATGACTGCAATAATGTCAGCAACCCACCCCCCCACTGGTTTGTTTATTCATGCAGGGCCTCAGTGCCAGGTAGTAGATTGTACACCGGAAGGCTCTCTGTATCTCAAATCAAATACTGGTAATTGTCTCCCTGGGCATTGCCAGAGGCTGGTAAAGCAACTCAGTGCTCAGCGAGCCCCACCCCTTTGCCTGGCCCGCTCTCACTGTCATCCTGTTCACTGCATTCCAGGGGCTCACAGGCCATGACTGAGGGAGGAAGCGGGTTTGAGGAATGCACCACATGCAGTGACTGGGGATTGGTGAGGCAGGAGCTGGCGGTGAACAATGGCTCATTTGGAAACATGCAGCTGGGTGTGTGTTCTTTGCATATCAGGGACCCTTTGTTAAGCTTGCCCAGCTGTGTGGGTGCATCTGGCAGTGAGGATGCTGCTCTGGAGCTGGAGATGAATTTTCAGAGAGCTCAGAGTTACTTCCCATCTAATTTGTGCACGAAGGCACTCTCATCAGGGACCTGCTGCTGAAAAGCTGCACAGCCCTGAGATTTATTTTCCTCCTGCCAAGTGTATTATTTCCAAACTTGCCTTTTCAAGATCTTGCAAATTCCCTTGAAAGATGATTTAGCAAGTTAATGAAAACAACAGCAAAACAAAAAGCCATGTTGATGAGGGACAGAGGTAAAGTTGGGTTTGAAATGAGTGACGAACCTCGTAATGAGGTGTGCAGCTTTGTATGATAAGTGATTTCTCTGTGGTACTTTTCCAGATGTGATGGAATACATTTATTTGTGTGCTCATCTGAACTGGAATAATACAAATGAGATACTAAAATGATATCATTATGTGCAGAAGTAGGCAAAGAATTTAGAACCCCAATTCTATAAGTTAACAGCTGTGCGGGAGGCAATTCTGCGCTGCTTGGAGTCTGCAGGAACCTGTCTGCCTCATATGGACTGCCCAGGATCCACGTATGAATCCTGCATGTTAATAGTTCAAGGCTACTTTATTTCAGGCAAAAAATAAATAGCTGGTAGTAAGAAGTCTGTCTCCACCGAAAGCCGCAGTACAGTTGAATACAGCTACTGCAGTAGTGCAATAAAATGGGATGAGTTTAAAACTACCAGATGGTACCCTGTACAGTGCCTGAAATAAAATAGAGAATTAGGGTGCCCCAAGGTGTGCACAGGAAAGGCAATTACATGAAATAAATGGGCCTCAGGCCTACAGGATGCTCAAGGATGCTACACAGGAGACATATAGTACATCTGGTGAACAGATTTTATCACACACTGGAAAGCCATAAAGCACGCCGTTGAATATCGGATCCCCATCTCACAATGACATTTTACCTGTGTTGATATTCAGTGCTGTTTATTTTAAAAGGTGCCGTAATCTCAATGATGTGCTCCTAAAGCCTCCTTAGCACTGTTTTCGACTGTGCCCCATTCTAGGGGGTCAGATTGACACAATGCACGGAGAGCTGGTGGACAGATAGCCACAGTGGCGGGAGGAGATCCTATTTTCATTTCATTTAGCTTGTTGCTGATGCGATTTGAGTAATAGGATTATACTTGTCAGCACTCCCCGTTTGGGAAAATGCCAACATATTTTTAATGCTAGTTCCCACATCTCCGTAGATCCGCTGCAGTTTCCCTGCCCACCTACCTCTCCTTTTTCTTGGTGTGAGAAGAAAATGCTCTTTTCGGTAGCTGGGGGGTGGGTTGTGAGGAGGATTTGTTGGCAGGAAACTCTTTCTTGTTTTTTTCCACCAGAGAGGCAAACCTGCTCTCCCTTTGAAAGTGGTGTTCTTCTTTCTATTGTAAAATGACTAAGAAACACATAACATTCATTATTATTTTAAGAGTTGCTGTAATAAAATCCTTTCAGTACTTAAAGATAGTTTTAGTGTCCCTTCCAGATTTCATCCTCGCTTTGATAATTGGGTAATTGCATCCCCTCCCCCGCCAATAAATATTTTCACCCAATTAAGTTTAAACCGATAATAAATTTTAAAGAATTATCATCTAAAAATTCATACCCTAGAACCAGTATTAAGTATGAATATTTATCTGACGTCTTCATGCTCTTCATTCTGTGCAGGGGTTCAGCTCCCAGAGCTGCCACCGGCTGGTGGCTTCCTACACACGCAGCAGGAGCCACGGATACCAGGCAGCACCTGTGCCCTGTGCTGCCCATATCGTCCTCAGACAAGCAATCTTTAGTCCCACATCCCTGCTCTTTTTTTAATTTCTAGATAGCATTCACTTGGTTTCTGCGCATTCACTCTTCAGGAGTGTACTCGTTCATTCATTAATACATTCCTTCCTCCCTGGTGGCTGACACCAAGTGCAGAGAGAAGCACAGAATGATCAAGGTGGCTGGCTGCTAGTGCAATGCACCTTCTACTACTTTCCATCTGCTCCACGAACCAAGGTGTCCCTATGAATCTTCCAGGCCTTGATTCCCAGGTAAGCCCTCTGTTGCCCAAGCACATGTACTCTCAATGATAAAGGACAACTAGTGCTGTCAATACGGTCTCTCCAAGGATGGCCGTGTGCTTGCCATACAGATGTGGAACAGATAACAGAGCAGCACCAGGAAATGATGGCCCAGGAGTTCACGTCTCAAACGTAGTCCACTAGGCACACTGAATCTCCTGTTCTCTTCTATTGATAATAGAAGTTCCATTGCAATTCCAAGGCCTGTAAGTTTTGGCAACAGTGACAACAGGGGTCCTAAACCAAGAGGAAGGACAAAAAGGCACCAGTGGCAAGGCTGAAGCCACAGTCTAGAAAAAAGGAAAACTGCGGGGGTGAAAAAGAAGAGTGAAACCATTACTAAACAAGACAGAGTACTGAAGGGAAGAAACCTGGGTCCTGGCCACAGAACAGTCCAACAATGACCTGGTCTTCTCAGACCTGCCGCTTCTTCTCTGCCATTCTGTCCCTTCTTCATAAGCCAACCCTTTCTGCAGTGAGGTCTCCAAAGGCCAATTGCATTCTTCCCTGTTCGCTCCTCCCACCTCTACCAACATGGTTTAACCATATGTCCCATCCCTATCTATCTGCACACAAATAGTGGCATTCCGAGTGACACGTGGTAGGAGAACAATAACCTAAGACAGAAAAGCAGTGCTACTTCACCTGAAGGTAACAAGATTTTGGATCTCTGTCAATGAAGAGTATGCCGATCATATACTATGTTGCTAGGAAAATTATAGGGTATCCAGAGGAAAAGTTGAGCTTCTGCTTACAAGAACATATATAAACATATAAATATTGAGAACATTTGAAGACATTATTTTTTTTAAATTGCAACAGCATGTTTCATTTATGGTTTTATAAGGACATCATTCTTCATTTGAAGACATTAACAAGGAAGTTGTTTTAAAAATTAAGACTCGGGCCAGCCAGATAGCTCAGTGGACTAAAGCAGGGTTCAGTCCCCAGTGTGCCATGCTAGCCCTGTCCCTGAGGCACGCTGAGATGGCAATGGAGACTGGGCATGGGATGGTGCAGCTCTGTAATCCCAGCACTTGGGAGGCTGAAAATAGGAGATTCACTATGAGTTGTATCTACATACTGAGACCCTGTAGACCCTACACTAAGTACATTTTTAAAAAAAGAATTCAGACTCATAATACCTCAAAAAATCAGAATCTAATTTTTGGCTCTTCAGACACCTGCCTGGGCAGTTGGAGCTTTGGTGGTGGCAATCAGAGTTTACAAAAACTTGAAGTCCAACAGCTAATTGGAGCTAAAATAGCCTATAGTTTGGCTTTTTATAGCTTACCCAAAACTGGGCAAGATCATGGTGAAGATACTTCATGCTTGTTCACTCTGAGGCATTTCCACACAATATCAGCTTTTTAAAAAAGATTTAACAAATACATTCAAGAAATAGTCAAAGAGAAGGGTAGGATAAAAGAAGGGCAAGAATTACAGTTTCTCTTTTGAGTCTGGATTCAATGTTTTACTATATTCACATTTTCATCTGTTCTTCATAAGTAATATAAGCCACCGTTGCAGGCAAGGGTGGAGGAATGATGGTGGTGGCCGTAGATTTTTAAGAAAATAGGAGGTTAGCTGGGCATGGTGGCACATGCCTATAATCCCAGCACTCGGGAGGATGAGGCAGGAGGATTATTGTGAGTTCAAGACCAGCCTGAGCTACAAAGTGAGCTTAAGGCCAGCCTGAACTGCATAGTGAGACCCTGTATCAAAAAGACAAAAAAAAAAAAAAAAAAAAAGAAAAAGAAAAAATAGGAGGGAGAAGTATGTGGAAGAAGTTCTTGCATGATCCTGTCTCCCAAAGGGCAGTTTGGGTTACAGGTGGCTGCTTCCCAGCCAGTGCCAGTTGTGTGTTACCTGCCTTGAGGAAGACATTTTCTGGAAAAAAGGATGAGATCAGAATTAGTCAAGGTTCCAGGGAGCCTCTCTTGGAGAAAGTAGCATGAGCACTTGCAGAGAAAGGTCGTTTCCATGGCAGCCGTCACTAGGCAGTCTGCCACGGAGGCTGTCTGGTACTTAGCAGACCGGTGGATGCAAGATGTTGACATCTCAGAACTGCTCTGCTGTACTGCAGGCAATGTGCGGGCAGCCCTGGGCTTTCACAACACAAAGCACCATGGCAGGGTAGATATAATGAATGGATCTAACCTCTTCTCATGCTGCTTTCTTGCCGTATGAATTTAGCAAGTTATTTCACTGTTAGTCTCAGTTCTTATTCTACAAGGTGGGCATGAAAATGCTTTTATTTTTCTTGAAACCATAATAAAGAGTAAATGAGACCATCCACATAAAAATTCATTGCCAGGCTTATGGCAAGAGCTCAGTAATGTTTAGCTGTTGCTATAGGTAATAACTCTGTATATAGGGCGAATGAACTAGAGGTACAGAGAGAAGAAGGAAATGCAGCTGTCTTGTAATGCAGCATTGCAGGAACTCATCAGCAGACACAGATGAGAAAACAAGGCTTGGAGGAAGGCGTAGTGTAGATGGAGGCATGCAGATGGTGAAGAAGAGCCACACTGCTCCTGTTCTCCTCTCGTCTTCCTCTTCCCTGTATCATAGGGTTTTTGTGTCATTAAAGATCACAAAGTGTGGCAAGTGGTGAGTGTGAAAGAACAAGTCAGAAACCTTTCTAGAAGCTGATCCATGGCAGTAGATGATGAGAAGTGCATGGTAACGTATCTGGTAGGGTCAGGGCTCTCGGTGCACATGGAGGCATAAGGACAGGCTAAGAGGGGAGACAAGACCTGAAGTCAAATGTCAGTTGTAGATGTTAATTAAATGTAAGTTAAATGTTGGTAAGAAACTGGTCAGGACAACCACAGGTGTTGACCCTAGGAATATTGTCAGTGTCTTTCAAAGGTCCTTAAAGATCAGAAGATCTAATCTCTGTGTGTGGATAAGGGTTAGTACCATTGGAAAGGCTTTGTGCTCAGAAGAAATTGCTGCTATAAAGAGGTAGGAGGTACTGATTCAGAAGGGCTCGAATGAATATAAATGACATCAGATGTTTGCTTTCAATTTTCTGAGACGACAGAGTAAAATACATTTTAATTTGCAGGGAAAAAATAGGAGTGAAAGTATGCATCTTTAATTGATCCAGAGATAATTCCAAAAAGGTTCTGGAGATAAAAATGATTGAAAAATATCTAATGTATCAGAATTCCCCAGCAGCAATGTAGTATGAAGCAGAAATGAAACTAGACTGTAGGAATGTTTCTATGCCAACCCTACTAACTAAACAAATAAGAGATTTGTAAGGTTTAGAGATCACAAATGTATCACTAAAGCTAATTTCCCTGTAGAAGATTACAGAATGATAAGATGTATAATTTTCAAAGGTATAGAAAGGGTAAAAGCAGCAAGAGAGATGCTAGTAGTATATGAGAACAGCTCTCATAAATGAAAAGTCCAGAGATACATACCATATTTTCAGTTATTACTTTGAAAGAAAACTCTATTTTTCACTACCCTTTCTCATCTTCTTGAATTTTGGATCCTATCTCTTTGACATCATTAAATCTCCTTTATCAAAAATCAGTGGTCAAATCTGCCTAAGTATGTATATATTAACTTACTAAATGTATGTTTACCATGGATCCATGATATGCCAGACTGTTAGGTGTTGGCTGATGTCATTCCTGCTGAGAGTTTCTAACCTGGCCTATGTACACACATAAATAAATATACTATGATGCAGGGGATCAATATTATGAGTTCTATAGAGACAGTACTTTGAGGATGTGACATATGAGGCAAGAGCTATGAATTCTTGAGGGTGGACTGAAGGAACTTCACAGGTGTTTAGGATTTCATCAGTAAAAGCAGGAATGTGGGTACATGTTTTGGGCAGAGAGGACCAGAAATGAGCTGAAATGTTGGGCAAGCATCAGAAAGTCTGCAGTGGTGGGGAGAGGAGAGTAAGTGCATAAAGCCCTTCCCACTGTGGAGGGCCAAGTTTCAACTCTGATAGGTTCTACCTATAACAAAGATACTGTTTTTAATAATGTGACAGAGAGAGACACACAGTTCCAGAGCAAGATAACAATGGCCTGGACTGAGCCTCTTGTTAAGACTGTAATAGACCAACTGGAAAGGAGGGGTTGGGGTTGGCAGCCTTTCAGGATGGCGAATGAACAAGGCTAAGGGACCTGTTCAAAATGCGGAATGGGGAAGGGTTATAACCAAAGGTTCTTTTCACAGTTCCCATTATTTTCTGCCTTTCTCTCTCACATGGCATTGCTTACCACTCTTAACTTCCAGAAGCTGTCTTCTATTCCTTTTACCGAGGCAGCATTACCCTGCTTCTACTTTTAGTCATGAGCAAAACCTTAACAAATGACTGGTAAGAAGCTTGGCTCTACTTTCCAACACTTAATCTCCACCCAGAATTAAGTGATTTATGTGTCTTGGGTCAAGTCTGAGTTACGTGGTGGATCCCTGATCCTATGAAAGTTATCTGCTGAACTGAGCTCCATGTTTCCCAGCCCCTACCCCTACATAAACACAAAAAAAGAGATTTGTTTGCAGGTGTGTGTCGGCATGAACTTTGGGAATTGAGATGTCCCTAAAACATTCTCAGCCAGGGAGATTAAGGCTTCATAGCAGCAGGCAAAAATAGTTTGAAGTTCATTCCCAAGATAATGTGTTTTAAATGAAGATCTGATTTTGATTTTGGAATGATGGACAGATAAATCTCCTTTCAGGCATCTTGATAAAGCCCATGTTTGATTCAACAGACCGCAATGGCTTTAAGAGCCATAATGGCCCATCTGACCAAAGCAACTTCTGAATTTACAGGGTCTTCGGATACGTGGATCTTGTGCAAATATGATAAAAGCCCTCTGAGATTTTTGCTCAAATAAACGAATGCTCAGCTAGCTGTGTTCCTTAAATTAAATGACTCAGCCATTGTTCACTTGTAAAATACCCAAGGGTCCTAGTCTATATTTTCAAGAAATGTGCTGCAACATTTCTGTTGGAAGAACAAAGCAGTTTGGGGGCTGTAGGAAATCACTAGGTTCTATTTTTGTTTTTCACACTGCTAACTTAATAAGAAATATGCTGCTGAGTACAAGTTTTTTTCTGGCAAGCAATTCTTAGGTCATATCTCTAGTGACAAACAAGAGTACAGGGAGCAAAATAGTTTTGTATCTGGAAAACTGATTTGGGACATAGGTTAATATTATTAGAAATCAAATATTTTGTTAGACTGTTATGTGACAGGACTTAAAAGCTAATAGTCACAGGAATGAAACTCTCTCCTATAGAACTAATACTCAATGCTCTGTCAGCAAGTGGTTGAAAAATCTTTTGTTGCCATCTTGCAAGCCCCCTTCTTTGATAAAGACAAAAATTGTTATTCTTTGTATTTTCGTGAAATGATTGTTTCACTATAAAGTATTACACTTTTCAACATTGGAGACAAAATATTTTATTTATTTATTTATTTATTTATTTATTTATTTATTTATTTATTTTGGTCTTTTTGAGACAGGGTCTCACTATGCAGTTCAGGCTGGCCTTAAACTCACTTTGTAGCTCAGGCTGGTCTCGAACTCACAACAATCCTCCTGCCTCAGCCTCCCGAGTGCTGGGATTACAGGCATGCACCACCACGCCCAGCTGACAAAATATTTTATATTACAAAGTATGATACAGAACTTGGCACTTAAACTTTAAAAATTCATTACAGCAAGCGATACACTGTCACCAATCCACCTTAAAACACTCTCCCTCACTTCAAACACACTTATCCATCCTTTTTCAGCACTTTCTGGGAGGATTCCTTCATGAGAGTCCTTAGGTATATTTTCCTGGCTGTTCCAATGTCCTGAATCAATTCAAAATGTTCACTTTTCATGGTCATTTTGACTTTGATTAAGATCCAGAAGTTGTGTACTGCCAGCTCCAATGAATCAGGTACATGAGGACACACCAGCCAGGGTCCTTTTCCACTGGATGGCAATGACAGCACATTTACCATGTGTTTCAATCACATGGTAAATTCACAAAGATACTTATGCGAGAAGACTTCTAGAACTGCTTCAAAAAGTGACAAGAAAAATGAGACAGGAAAGTCCGAAGGGAGAGAGGACTATTTTGATGGGGGTTAATGGCAACATGTCTTTTAGTGCAATACATTTTTAAAAAATGTAAATAATCAGCATATAAATTGGCCATCCATGTACGTTGTGATAAAGCTCTGTGTGTGTGTGTGTGTGTGTGTGTGTGTGTGTGCGCGTGCACGCTGCTAGGGACCTAACCAAAAGCTGTATGCCAGGCAAGCTGGTTGTGTAGAACAACCAGCTGTACCAGAGAACACGCTGGTCTTCTCTAGGCCATAAGTGAAGGCCTTGGCTCAACTCAAAATGAGATACCAAAGATTTTCAGATTTGTGTCAGATAAATCGAGGCTCACAGAGATAAGTGGTTTACAAGAAAATGAAAGTGTTTTTGTAATCTAGACTTCTGTGTGGTGCAATATTGGAAAGGGCTAAATGTAATGTTTCTCTCCTGAAGTATTGAAAAGCCGATACAAATATGTCAGTAGACATGTGAGGAGAAAAGGCAGCAGCCTGGTCGATACATTGGCCTTCCAAGCTGTACCCCAAGTTCCCAGAACACAGGTAGAGTTCCCTGGATTTCTGGTGTGATACCAAAGGAGACAAAATAAATGCAGACCAGAAGGCCTGACCCTTTTACCTCTGCCAAAAAAGATCTACCTTGCCTTCTGTCTTGGTTATTTTTTACTCATTGCTGGGACAAATACCCGACACTCAAAATGGAGGAAGGAAAGGTTTATTTGGCTCACAGTTACTGGAGGGTTCAGTCCATATTCAGCCGCCTCCAAGGCAAACAGCAGCAGTTCAGGCATCAGAAAACAATGAAGAGCAGAGGAGGAGCAGCAGCTGTGGCATCCATCAAGCCTCCTTCTTCCTTCTATGCTGACTGCGAGGACCGAAGATCGGAGCTCCTCCGGAGTGGTGCAGCTGGAAGGCCAAGCTCCTCTGCAGACTGGGGCTTCTCCACAGGAGTGGGGCAGGGTGGCTGGAAACCTGGCTGGGTCGCAGGAAGCCTTCCTCAATTCCTGGGCCCTGCCTACTTCCAGGGCTGGGCTCCGGCACAGAACTGCTAGAGCTGATTCAGCCAAGTTGACACAATATATCAATTAACACACCTTCCAATCAAGCTCTCTATCTTGAAGATGTAGTGGGTTCTTAGCATATTGAAAGAAAACTCAGTTCTGCTAAAAGAATTTGAAACAAACAGCCACAGCTTTATATATATAATTTAAATGCCTAGTTAAGGAACATGGAAAAGCCATGTACAGTAGAGGCACTTCTAGAGAGCTTGTTCGGAATTTCTAGCATAGTGAGCAGCTACTCATGTACTTTTGGCTGAGGAACGTTTCTCCCCTGTCGGGGTGGTCTTCCTCTTCCTCCAAGTGCACAACCTCAGGGGAACTCACATAGACCAGTGAGGAAAGAAAAGCACACTTACCCAGCCAACCAGGTCAGCCAAATCAACCTTGGCAATCAGTGGGGTGACAGATGTCACAGCCCGATCATCCTCACATCCAGAGACACTTCTAGGAATGGCACAGACTTCCACTCAGATAGTGTAGGCAGGCATTTAGAGACAAAAGCAGAAAGCTGGTTATGTCAGAAGCACTGGACAGCAGAGATGAAGATTAGATTCTGAAAAGACCAAGGAATCCATTGAAAAAGTCCTTTATTGTGACTCTGCAAGGAGATTCCAGAATCAATGATAGGGACTGAACAGTTTTTTAGAAATAAGGGTGCCTTAACATTTCCTTAGTTGTAAAGATACTTTATCTTCAGACAATAGTGGAAATTCATGTATGTCTTCCACTTAAGGCTCCATCAATCCAGTTACTAAAGGAAAGCCTTCCTTGAGTTCTCCAGCTTCTTAACTCTTGAGTGATCAACCAAATTCACTGGGAGTCAGAGATCCAGCAATGGGCAAGTGTGTGCACAAGACTAAGGGCTTATCCTTTTGGTTCTGATCACTGGAGGTCAGCATAGACCTGGGCAGAGAAATAGTTTGATTTGAGCTCTGTTCTGTAAAAATTACACTGCAAATAGTTGGAAGAGTGAATTGGAGCAAGAAAAGGGTAACAGCAGAGATCAGAGTCATATCTCTCATACTTCAAGCAAGAGGTGATGAGGATCTAAAGTATAGTGGCAAAGACCTCAACCTTTGCATGACTATAGTTATAATATCATGGGCCAGCTAAATGGCTCAGCAGATTGAAGGGCCTGCAAGCAGGTGCAAGGGCCAGGAGTCTGATCCCCAGGCCTGCCTTGCCAGCCCCGCCCCTGGGGTGTGCTGAGATGGCAATTGAGACTGGCTGTGATGGTGCATACCTGTAATCCCAGATCTGTGGAGTCTGTAAACAGGTGGATCACTATGAGTCTGATCTTCTAGTGAGACCCTGAACACCCTGTAGACCCTTCCCTAAAATACAGAAAAAAAAAAAAAATCAAGCTCAGTGACAGGGCCGGGAATTAGCTCAGCAGAATAAGCACTTGCCTGGCAAGTGCAAGGTCTTGAGTTCAATCCCCAATACTGAAAAAAAAAAAAAAAAAAAAAAAAAAAAAATGACACCTACCACAGTGGCCTGAGTGCTTGTTATTGTAGAACGTCTTTTATACCTTCCTCATGAGTTCATATGTCACAAAAATAACTGCTTCCTGTAACTTTCAGTGTGCATCCCTTACCATAAGGGACTTCTTGTATATTTGCAGTGTGGCTTAGCACCGTTTTTTTCACCCTGCTGAGGAGCTAACCCAGGAAATCCTTCTTTACCTGTACCATACTCAACTTTTGATCACCAAAACAGGTGTTATGGTAATAGACACGTGGTGACAGTCTAGTAAAAACCTCTCTTTCGAGATGAATGAAGTCAAGAGGAGACTCTATGGCCAGCGAGATAGCTCAGTGGACTAAACACCTGCTTTGGCAAGTGCAGGGATCAGGGTTCAATTCCTAGTCCCACATGCCACACTGGCCCTGCGGCCAGGGTGCTCTGGACCAGTGACCATGTCCAGGCTTCGTGGTACATGTCTGTAATCCCAGCCCTGGGGAGACTGAAAACAGAAGGATCACTACAAGTCTGAGCTGCATAGTTGAGACTCTGTACCAAATACATACACACAAAAAGGAGGGGGGTCTAAATGGCTGACATGAGTGAACTCATTTAATGATGGGAAAATAATTAATACAACTTTGTATTTTGTACAAGGCAGTCATTTATACTAATACCTGAGCTCAATGTTTTAGTACGTATTTTGTCACTTATTCCTTATACAACAATGCTGAGAAATGGGTACTACTGTCATTCCTATTACACAAAGTGAAAACTAAGAATCCAGTAAAGTTCGGAAACTCTCTTGAAAGCTTCACAGATAGTAGGTAGCCGGGTAGGCATCGCTCTCAGGTCTGCTTACTCCTGACCTTCATCTCGATGACTCCATGCCACGAGAACTTCAGCACTTCATTTCTGGCACAGATGCTGCTCTATTTCTGGCCAGGTCCCATGGTAGCAGGTTAGCCTAAACCAAGCTATAGTCGTTTCTTCAAATCTAATTCAGTACAGGAAAACAAGCATAGCTAAACTCATGGAACACAATCTTGGGTTTAATCTAGCACTTGGCATCTGGGCCTTCAAAAAAGGGGATTTATCATAGGATCCAGAAGGGTTGAACTCTCAGATTCCCTGCAGCATGAACCTAATCAGAGTCTGGTAGGAAAAGGATAGAACAGATCTAGCATTTACAATTTTGCTACTTGAAGGGTTGGTGACTCCATGCATCCCTGTACCTTGTGAGGGACTCCTTCCATGGAGGTTCCACCATCAAATTTATGACCCTCGCAGGGCAGCAGTCTTCCCAGAGTTTTCCTTTAACATTAGTTCGAAGAGCACTCACAGCAGTATCTGGGAAGGGAAAGAGCCTCATCAACCGGGTATCTGGGTCCTACACATGCTACAGTGAACAGTCCATGAAAGAAGGCACTCAGTCCCAAAGACAGGAGCTACTCCTGACCATCAGTAACCACACACTGCAAAAGACTAAAAAGTCTAATGGCACAGAGAAAGTAAACAAAAGATTAATATCCCACATTTATATTCAAGCAATACATCATTAATGGTCATTATGGAGAACTTTCTGGTTCTAATGAGGTTCCAGAAGACCGGGAGCATTTCACGGAAGCACCAGTATTTACAACAGCCACCCTGGGGAGCAGCGAGCCCATCAACTTGACATGGTTAATATGCAAGGTAATGGAAATAAGTAGAGGTGAAACGGAACCACACGGACACTGAATTATCTTGGGAGCTAACTTCCATGCAAATAATTAGAAATTGCCCCGTTTATTAGCAGAGTGGAGAGGACACTGCCTCAGACACCTCAGGTCACATTTTAACTTACCATTTAAAACTGGCACAGCATGTTGCCCCGCTGCTTAAAAGCACGGCAAAGAACACTCACTGAAATTGACAGGACAAACCGTTTCTAAGGAAATTTGAGGAAGAAGTTTGTCTCCATGAGTAGGAAGCAGAAGTGTTCTGAATTTTCATCCTTGTTACTGGGCAACATTTTTCATTCCCTTTATTAATTTCCTCAGCTGCAAACCTTGGATAATATTGCCTACCTATCTTAGAGGTGGTGTAAAACAAGATAGGCAAGAGTATATGAAAGTGCTTTGTAGAACACAAGAAAGGTGAGGCAAATGCAAATACTAGAATGGCCCCAACTGCATGCATGGAGGACACAAAGTTACCATGAGGATTTTGCCAAATTGCAAGATGATGCCTTTAGCTATAGCCCATTGTTGCCTTAAAAAAAATGAAGGACCAATGTCTGAGGCAGGTCTTCCCATTACAGAGCAAAGTTTCAAATAGCTATTCTCTTCCTTGATAAAAAATCTCTCTATTTTGAAAATGTAGCATCTGAAACAAAAGTTCCTGAAACTCTGTTTGTGCAGCTTGCATCATGTTCAGGGACTATTAGTCTTCTCTCCAACCTTTTCCCAATGGGTAATGTGGTACAAGCATGATTAGGAATTTTATTAGTTGATAATAACAATAATTACTAAGAGTTATACAATTGTAGGATAAGGGACTTACTGTGTTTCAAGTACTTGTTTTCTTTTGCTGTGGAGATAAGGGTCCCGCCTGAGATGTACTAAGATACAATTGTCAAAATAAATAAATAAATAAATAATAAATAAAAATAAAAAATATATATATATATATATTCAAAGCATACAACATGTTTTTTATTCATTTTAACAAGGAAAAAGATAAAATAGCAATGAAACAGTTTCAAAACAGGTTAGTAGGACAGTTACAATAATTAATACATCATATACTGTTGTCTTTGTAGTACTTATTCAGAGGGTAAGATGCAGACATGGTATCTTGTCTAAATAATATTAGTACAAACTCTTATTTTCAATGAACTAAGAGAAAGTAGCTATATATCTATCCTAACTCTCTTGTGTATACATATATATTTTTTTCTCTTTTTTTACAACAAAATGGTCCTTTATTTACACTTGTAAAATTAGCAATGCATCAAAGTATGCAACATCATGCAAAGTATGATGTTTAGACTACATGTTTTTTGTTTTGCTTTTATTTTTTTTTTGTTTATCTAGGATCAAATACAGCACCTCGTGCATGCCACATGAATGCCCAACCCAGACAAATGTTCCTCTACATGTCGCACAGAATAATCCTAAGGAACTTACTAAAAAATAATATTATATTATAATTCTCATTTACATACATGGGAAACTGGGTACAATTACCCCTGGTAGATCATCTTAATTTTCTGGCAGTCCCAATTTAAAAGGAATTTATGAAAATTTTAATTTAAAAAATTGATAGGAAGCATAGTGTTCAGTATCCCCACCTTCAACTGTTTTGTTTTGTTTTTTGGTGGAACTTGGATTGAACTCTTGCACTTGTCAGGCAAATGCTTGTTCTACTGAGCCATATCCCTGGCCCCACCTTCAACTGTTCTTATCAAAACTCTTCACTATGATCATTCCAAAGATACTTTTCTGAAAGCACAATTAATTGTGGACCTTTCCAGTAAATTAGCATACTAAATTTGTCAAAATTTTCTCTTCTGCATTTACTTTTTTTTTAGCTTACCCTGATCCATAGAATTTGTATACTGCATGTAACTAACAGATCATTTCATTTCATTGGACAAAAGAGAAAGTGATCAGAGAAGGCAAAATCTTTTTCTGACTTAGATATTAGAGCTAACTATGAATGGCAGAAGATAAGCTACCCAACACCAGTCTTCTGTCAACTTCGAATATGAGGTAACTGAATGCAAGGGGAGCAGAATAATACTTCATCTTCTTGTTACTGCACTTTAGAGAGTCACCTCAGGTCTGTCATCTAGGAGTATCTAGAAGGAATCAAGCTTGGAAAAGCTATTTCCAAGAAGTTCTAGAAATACAGGAAGAAGAGACTTACTGGCAGTGAGGAGGCCTCAGATCACCAGGTGAACACCTGCACAATCAGTTAAACGTGGCTTTACTTTCCCTTTCTTCTTCTTCGTCAGTCTCTACTCATTCACATGGCTGCTGAACAATATCATGAAGAATAATTCAAATGCAGTGCTCTTTGTGGGATACTTGGTACGAAATGATCATTTTTTATTGATTATCAACAAAGAACTAACAAAGAAAGAATTTTCTGATGTTCTAAAAACCCTTAGAGACTTTAGGGTCTTGGATTATTTCCCACTACAGTTCTGTATTCCTATTCTTCCTAACAGTCATTCCTGCACTTCTGATTTGTCCACCCAGTTATTTTTAGCATTTTCTGTCACATTGAAAGTAGTCAAAAATACCAGAAAGAGCTGGATAACAAAGGTCATAGAGAAAGGAATCAGAAACAATTTCTTACCCATGGCCAGGATGCAGTGCTTGGATGATGCAACGCAAGTGAATGATGAACCTAAGCCGAAGAGGCAACAAAGCAGAGAGCCAGGGGCCAAGAAGCCCCACATCACCCCCTTGACCATGGTCTCCGGGCCTGTATCCTTCCCTTCCTGTCTCAGGCTGAAAAGCTCCTCCAAGGAACTGGGAGATGGAAAGAGGAAGTGTGTAATCCCCAAGGAAATATGAAACAAAAGCAAAACAAGGAAAGAAATTTCCTTTCTTCACCAAAGGAGTGTTAACTCTGAGAAGCAGAGTTTTCTGAAAATGACATTACCTGGTGGGCTTGTGACAAGGAACTAGTCAGTGAATTCTCAGAAGCAACCACAAAAGAGGAATCTTGGGATCATGATAGCTTGTGGGAATCTGTAACAGTAACCATGAAAAAGGAAATGGGAATCATTAAAGAATTGTCCAGGATGTGTTAGGCTAAGAGAGGGATAGTGCTTTTCTAAAATGTGAACAACGCACTTCCCTTTGGTGTCCCTAAAACACCCTATGGAATTTGTGAATCAACAGCTTTTTATACAACGCTCAACTGTATATTCACAGAGCATTGGGATGTGCTTACCACTACACTGGGGGGCTTCTTTCAGTGGCCAGCCAGAGAAGGCTTTTTTCAGTAAGCAAAGGCATACTATGGAGGCATGGAGCCAGAGTGGGGGACATTGAAAGAACTTTAGGTATCAAAGAAATCCTGAGGTTTTTAGGAAACCTGTAGCCTATTGCAGGCCCAAACTTCGTGCTCTGTGAAGAGCAAAACTCCATTAGATCAGGGGCTGCTTTTCAGTTGCCAAATCTCATGCAACTTCCGATGGATTTGGAATAAGGAATAGAGAGGCAGCCCAGAGCAAAATGAGCTGAGTCGGGAAAGGGGAAAATAGATTCAGAATGTAAAAAGCAGGGCTTTTTGATGGGGCTGAAGAACTGACACATGGAAAATGTAATGCATTATTGACAAACACGTATGCTGGCTGCAAAAATAATTAACACAAGCAGAAAAGAAATAGGAATGAAATGGAGCAGAAAGACTTTGAAAGATTGTGAAGTGGCCGCTGAAACTGCCAAGCTAATGTCAGAGAGATGATTAAAATTTTCCAATAGAACAGGTGAATAGGTACTTAGGAGAGTGTGATGTAAACCAAGAGAGAGTGGATCATTACAGGAATCTGTACTGAGGTACTAATCAGCATTTTATGTGCAACTTTGCAGTACCCATTTCAGCAGATGGAGGAAGCTTTTAAAAGCTGATAGCTAAACCAAGTCTCACTGCTTTTCTGTTCCATAATAACCATCCCTGGAATGGGTACTTGTTCCGAGTAAGCACAGCACAATCAGTTCCCACAATAGAATTCAAGAAAATATCAATATGCTCATCGAGTAAAGATGTGTGCAGAACCTAAAACCAAGGAGGGAGCACCAGAAAGAAGGAGGTGTGTAGGTCTCTAGGTGAGTATGCTTGGAAGGACAGGCACTAATCAGACAGCCAGGAGACTCAGGGACCTGATCTCAAAGTGAAGGTCAAGTGGTAGCGAAGCTAAATTCTCCTACAGGCCAAACTCAGTCACGCATGCTCACACTCTTGCAGAAGCTGTATTGCTGCAATAACAAAAACAATTAGATGGTGGATTGTGGGTATGCTAAAAGAGAATGATCCTTCATGATCAGAGTGACTTTTTTGCTCATTCGACAGAAAAAGACTCTTATTTTTTATCTGTTGGCAAAGCCAAATTAGAGAAAATATATATTTTTACGACCATAGGAGACAAATGAGTGATACCAAATATCACTAAAAATGCTATTAATCTACAGTGATATAAAATTACCATCTCAGCACAAAGAAAGCCTATATAATCTGAATTTCTCTAACATCATAAAAATGAATGAGAAGCGAAATTGAGAGTAAGTATGCTTTTGAGATGCCGTTAAGAGTTACATGCATTGTTAACAAATGTGGGTAGTCAGACTGGTGATTTAGTTTGAGTAACACATGCAACAGAGACACACAACAATTTCCAAACAGGACCAACTCATTGCCCTACGAGCAGTTGATGACACCTTTGAGGACGTTACTCTCCTTTCTTAGGTATTTAAGCATAGCTAATTATGAATCATTTCCCCTTGCTCATTTTCTGTAAGAAGCCAAAAGTACCTGGGGGAGGGGAGGGGAGGGTTTGGCAAGGAAGAGGATACAAATCAGGATTTTCTGCTGCGTGTACAGGGGAGCCTGGGTGACCCTAGTGGATGACCAGGGAGAGACATCAAGAGCCACCAGCTCCATCACTAAGGGTCCTGCCCCCAATCGGAGTGAGATGCATCTCTGTTAGTTTCCCATCATTTCATACTCCACCCCAGGGTGGAGAAACATCGGCCTGCTCCCAGGCTATTTTCCCAAGCCTATGAAAGAGGTAGAAGAGGGTGCTAGCAGGAAGCAGGGGCAGTAACAGCAGACTATTGAGAGGGTGGCAAAATAATAAAAATGCAAAGGAGGAGGAGCTAAGCAGGCACAAAGGCAGAGAAATGGGAGCAGGAGGAAAAGGAGAGGGGTTCCCATTACATCTTCCATATTTACTGAAAGGAAATGGAACCCCATCATCATTGCCAAAAGCCATACTTAGGGAAAATTTAGGATGACATTCATTATAGTTTTCAATTTATCTCAGGAAGGTACAGAAGCATTATATTAAGGGAGTGATGTTTCACAAAGAGGGTACTAGTGCTCTCTGAAAGTGCTGCTGACCAGTGCAACATGTGAGGATTGATTACCATGCCCTTTTCCCTTTTGTTAGCTTCTTCTGCACAGATTTGCCACTGCCATTATAATCTTACGTACAATACACTCCAGAAAGGTGAGCAGGAGCTCCTCCCAGAATGCCCTTTCCTGAGCAGTGGTCTCCTGCCCATGGCCACATGCTTAGATCAGAGTCTGTCTGAAAATTAAACGAAGTACCACCAGTCCATTGCTCCTTCTATGAAGCTGAACCCAGGACCTTTTCCTAACCTCACACAGGCAGATACACCAGTCCCATGAGCATGGTGACACTAGGGTCCCAGGTTGAGCCCAGGGACAAGTCTGGGTTTGTGTGATCTGTGGCTTGAACCTGTGGGAAATTCTTAAGAAAAATAATTTGAAAAGATGAATGCAAAATTAGGCATTCATGGCAGTACATATTTTGAACGAATAAACAAATCTCAGGATCAACAATTTTATTCAACTGTCAAATATCACAGCTTCAAAAAAAAACCCAGTAAAATCAGATTATGTTTTTAGTAACTAATTGCCTCAAAAAGTTTCATAAAACTGGTTTCCTTATCTTTTTTCCTACATACTCTTTGATTGCCTCATTATATGGTAATGATTTTATAATATTTCCTAGTGAGAGGATAGGTAAATAATTCAGTCTTTCATTTAGTGAAGTTTATCAAAATGTGGTTATTGATGATTTCAAAAAGTGACTTTTCACATGAGCCTTTTATTGGCAATGCCATATCTATACATTCCTCAGCAGTTTCTTGCTGTCGGTCAAAGCTTTTGGAGACTATCAACCCTTCAATCCTACTGTGCAACTCCTCATGCTAACCTGTGTTCCTCATGAGGTATGACTGGTATCAGAGCCTCGCTTAGTACAGCCTGGTCTGGACCCCTTTTCCCTAAAGCTGAAGCCAGCCAAGATGCCCAAGCAGCCTGCCAAAAGAAGTTGCTATTAGTGTCAGGTAAATGGAAAGGATTTTTGGAGTCCACCCAGTCTAGCCTACAGCCCCAGGGCCACCACAGGCAAGAACAGTGATGCTCCCAGGATGAGCCTAGATTCTTGGTCCAGGTTTCTTTGCCCTTTAGAGGACACCTGAGCCTTGAAAAACACCTTGAATTTCAAATTTCTTTAGTTTTACCCTGAACCCACCTTTAGTTGACCCAGAAGGTTCACTTTAACCATCGTGCTTTATTATGGCTTATATTTTTGTGGAAAAGCCTTCTATGGTCATGTGTGAGGTGCTGCAAAGGTGACTATATTAGGGTGTGTGAATGTGGATTATGAACGTGATATTAGGATTAAAGGGGTGAACAATGGAAGCCACACCTTGGGTATGGGTGGCAGCAATCAAGAGGCTTACAGCCTGGATGGAATACAAAGGGTGAGGGAGAATCAGAGTCACTGCTGCTGCTTGCTGCTTTGCTGCCTCCCACCCACTCGCCATGGACAGTTTCTCCTTTGTGATGCCCACTGCCGTGCCATGCTGCCTTGGAGCCAGCTGACTATGTATTGAAACCGCTACCAACTGTGAGCTGAAATAAACCTTTCTTCCTTTAACTCTGTATGTCAGGTATTTTGTCTCATCAAAGAGAAAAGTAACAAAGACGCCCTTCAAACATTTTTGTTCTCTGAATGAAACCGTAGAGAAAATCCACAGATAGAAAACTTAAGCAGTAAGGGTGAAACTCAAAGAAACTTTATTTCTAATCTATCAACAATAACTGAATTGTGATCAATCCTTTTGGAGGGAAGAATGAATAATCTTTCTATGTTCTTTGTATAAACATTACAAAACTGCCCTGAAGACTCAAATGAACAATGTTCAGCCAGGAACTGGGAAGGAATTGTAGTCAGAATAGTCTCCTCTCACCAGTGCTGGGTGCCAGGGGAGATAGCTGAGCTCTGCAGGACTTGCTCTTGGATTCCAGGTAGTATTGCTCATATGAATAAACACCTGGAAACTTGTTGAGCTGCCCTCTACTACAGATGAGTGGAGTTACACTAGAAATCTTTTAAATAAAATGGCCAAATTTTAGAGACTCTAGCTTTAACTGTGGAGTGTGGTGGAGCCAATAGGGAAAAATGCTGTGATGCTAGACAGATTTCCGTTACTTTAGGAGAGCGATAGACACCCTCAAGTCTAGCTCTTAGGGGATGTCTAAATACTCAATACACATTTTTCTCCCACTCCCACTTCTGCAGGCTGCATGTATTTCTAACTTCAGGAGTACCTAAAAGCAGCTAGGAGCCATGCATTCCATACTCAGTAGCCTGTACCAAGGTTTTCCACAGATGATCAGATGACATACACTCAGTTGTTTAAAATCCTTTCCTCTAAATTGGATCCTTTAATGCCTCATTTTTTCCAATTTATCAAAAATTCACCTTTCTGGACTTCCTTCTAAAGCATATTGATTTCTGGGACTGACATGGAGCTGGGTTCAGTTTTTGCTTGAGGAATGCATCAGGCTTTGTTTATTCAAATTCATTACCTGCAAATTAGTTATACAATGTCATAACATATCCACATGGCTGACACTGGGAAAGGATCTACAAACTGTGGTACAGGGTTTCAGAGTAAATCCTGAGGGAATTTGACTGACCTTGTCAGATACAAAAGTTACATTTCTTGTTAAATAGATCTTGCTTTATCTTGGTCTTAACCATCCAGCAGAAAAATATAAGAATGAGGTATAAAAAGTAAAGCCATATTAATAGGCTGAGCTGTGAAAGGCTCAAGTCAACAGCTTCTGACACTGCCAGTCCTATGCATAACCCACTACTATTATGGACTATTGGACTATATGGGATTATTTTGCTGAATTCACACACTTCCAATATTTAAATGGCAATGGAATACTCATCTCTGACAAAACTAAACAAAAAGGGAAATATAAATGAATGACCACTTTGCAGTGAAATATATATATATATATTCCAAATGAAGTTGCTATTAGTGTCAGGTAAATGGAGAGGATGTTAGGATAGATATACAACTACTTTCTCCTAATTCAATGAGAAGAAAGATTTGTACTAATAGTGTTTGGACTTGATATTATGTCTGCATCTTGTACTCTGAATAACTACTATGAAGACAAAGATATGCAATGTATTAATTATTGTAACTGTCCTACTAACCTGTTTTGAAACTGTCTCATTGGTATTTGTTTCTCAAAATTAATTAAAAATAAAATAAATAAATGCACATCTCTTGAGGAATAGATGAAAAAGATGTCTTATTTTTAGACAATGGAGTGCTATTCAACTATAAAGAAAGAAAAACTTGAAGTCTCCATAGTTAATTGAATGCTACTAGAGGCTATATTTGTAAGTTAAGTAAATCAGATCCACATATAGAAATATTGTATTGTCTCCCTAGTATAAGTACCTAAAAGAAGAAATAAAAGCTGAATGGTATAATAAATACAGTAAAATGGAAAGAAACTGAACTTAAGTATTAAACAATGAAGATGAGAGAAAGAAAAAAAACATAGGAATAAAGGAAGTAAGGAAAACACGCTACTACATAGCTAGTATATATAAAGGATAACTGAGATGATTGTACTAATAATTTTCACTGTTTTTTTTTGAAAATAGCATTTGATGTTTAGAAGGTTGAATACTCTCATCTTTGTCTTCTAAGTGTCTACTGTTTCTAATGTCTTATCAATTATTATACTCTTTAAAATAAATTTTAAAAGACAAGGAAAAAATAAGATTTCTTGAAAGCAAATGCCAGTATTCAATTATTTCCCCAATCTTGTGTAACTATATTTATTAATGTTAGCAACAGAATTGACGATAAAATAGATAATATCACAGCCATTATTAGTTATTCCTGTTTTGAAAATCTGTAACATATGTGTTGTATGTTACCCTGTTTCTGTCTTCTTCTGTTTGTTTTTGCTTGCTTTTGCTCTTCAAAATAAAATTAAATTAAGTTTTAAAAAATTCGTTACCTGCTTTTAAGTGAGGCAGGAGGTTTGGGGAAAGAGCAGGTAAGGTAGAAGTCTGGTTCAAAACGAGCTGGTGAAGAGGTAGTGATGGCCTTTAATCCTTAGCCTCAAGGTCAACCTGAGATTGTTGTTTTTAAAAGTGAAAAGAGATGACTACAAATGAACAACATGCCTTCATGTGTTGGGTTGTGAAACTTATTAACACGGCCACAGTCTATAGCAGTGGAGCTCTCAAATTGCAAAAGGAAAGGGCAATACACCATGGCTTCCTTCAAATTGACCTGAATTCCCCAAATTAAAGGAACAGAGGAAGTGTTTCCAGGGGCTTTTACTTGATCAAATAGACATGAAGAGTTAGAAGGGAGTAGGAAAACAAACTCATAAGCTGGTGAAGCAGCATACAAGCCAGAGCCAAGAAGCCTCACTCACTACCCACAAAAGGTTCTTTCCAAAATTTTAGTCAAAAAGATGAGTTGGCTTCCATGTGCATAGCTATTTTATGCTGATTTACATTTGAAATGACTAGAGAAAGTATTGACGAGTTTTTTAATGATCTCTTCAAATTCTTGATAGTCACTGTTGATGAGAAACTATTCATTCAAGTAGGTGATAACATTTTCAAACCATTTTATAGCCATTCAAAAATTTACAACAGTTAAAATTATTTTTAAGGAATCAAACAGCTCTTCTTTCTACTTTCTTTGACATAAACTTTGAAATATCTTGTGATGGAGAGAATAGATTTCAATTCAAACATTTCTAGTCCATGTATTTCAAAAGAAAAGTTCTTGGACATGCAGTGTGTGTGTGTGTGTGTGTGTGTGTGTGTGTGTGTGTGTGTGCAGAGCTTGTGCTCTTGCCAGGCCTTGGGGATGGACTCCATGTCCTGTAAAGAGACTCCAGGTATATGAGAAGGAAGAGGCACAGGGCTGACCTCAGGGCTGTGCACCACAAGAGTCCTTCCTACCTCGACTTAGTTTGACTATAGCATTCTACAGGGCCCTGCAACCTCTCTAGTATTTCTGCAGAGCTCTTATCATCATGAGCAATAGTGATCTCTGCAGTGGACTGCTGAGGTAAGTAATGACAACCTCCTTCAGGACAGTTTAATACAGGCAAGCTCACAAAGCCGGCCATCTACAGGGACTGTGGTCCATACTGTCAGGGCCCTCTCAGGCTGCAATTTTAGGAGCCTTAGACTGACAGCAAACTCAGGAACTCAGTTAACCCAGCTTCCAGGGTTGAGTATTCATAGTTCACAACACACAAGTGACTCCCTTCACAGCCTATGAGAATGCAAATTGCCAGCCCAGATCCATGAGCAATTGCCTGGCTCTAAAATGGAGTTGTCTACTGTTCTGTCATCTTTTCCCTTTCCATCGTCCATGAATAGCCCAACTTCACATCCTAGAGGATGGGCGTGCTGTCCCTGAGTTCTACCTGGGAGCTGCGGCTGTAGCTGCCCCACTTCTCAGGTGGAGCAGATGGTGATCCTTGAAACTTCTACAAAGAGGAGCTGATAGAAAGTTTGGATTCAAAAGAAAATTTATTTTACAAAGAAGACAAATAAGAAATTGTGCTCCACTCGCTGGCAGATCACAAAGCTTCTACTGTCCGCTCCTCCAAATGTTTAATATCTATGAGATCAAGACCCCTGGCCAAATTGAAATCAAACAAACAGTACTACAGCTACAAGGATAAAAACAAGCCAATGCTTTTAATGTTATTCTTTACCCAAGCTCCATTCATTATCTGACTTTGCATATGCTTCATCCATTTCAATTCCCCTGGGCCAAGCAGTTTATGTTATAAAGAGCTTCAGCCTGCACTGAAAATGCCCTTCTTCCATCTTTCTTTAAAAAAAAAAAGAGAAACATTTCTTTTTTTTCTGTGCCTGAAAAGAAATGCTGAGTGGACAGCCCTGGCGGCTTCTGTTTATACTGTGAGAAGCGGCAGCACAAATCAGCACCAAGTGTCTCTTGATTTCTGCCTGGAACAATATTATCCTGCAGGGACCCACTCTGGGGTCCAAAGGGTGATGTATTCCTTGCTGTTATATGTCCAGGCCCACGAGGGCAATTGCAGCTCTGCGGTGCTGCAGAACAGAGAGCAGTGACGGTGTGGGGAGGGCGCTGTACAATCATCACACTATGGACGTAACTCACCCACAGCACTCATTTCTTAAAAAATTTACTAAGTGCAAGGCCATGTGATAAGTACTATATACCGCATAATATGAAGTCAATCCGTGTGCTAAACACAGTCCTAAATAAAGGAAATAATAAACATTTCCCACAGATCGGGCAATAACTCAAAGACATTACATGCATCATCTAATTAAAATTCACTATGATCTAATAAAGACTCCATTATTATTTCAATTTGATGCATAAATGTCTTATTATTCCTAAGATTATAGCACCTCTATTAAAAGTTTCTCCCTAATTACCTTCTCTGATGCACGTACCTTTTTTCCATGTTAGCATCTTGTTTGTTTTCTATGTGATGCTTCCTACCCTTCATTTGCTTGTTTAGGCTGCCTGCCTCATTAGTGTATTTCCCTCCATGAGACCAACACATATGATTCTTTTGTTTTACCCCCTTGGCAGGGTCACTGGACACACAGTATGATCTCAGTATTAGTTGAATGAATCCATGAATAAAAAAATAACCAAGTAAATGAAGAAGGCTGAAATAGAGGAGTTAAATGCCTTGCCTGAGTTCACAGCGCTAGAGAATGACAGAGGTGGGATTCAATGTCCAGCACTACCGTTTTACATATGTTAAGTAAACATATGCATGAAGTCAATTGAAGGTCTGAGATGTAAGCAGAGACTCTGACAGAGGATTCAGGGGCTCTGCACTGAGAAGAAAGTCCTATTCTCAGGTATAGGCTAGCAGCTACTTCCTACTTTAGAACTCAGTCAGTCCCTAGATGAAAATAGGTTGGGACAACTGCTAGATATACTAACCCACTGCCCATTTCTTTCTTTCCTTCTCATCTTTGATTTCTGGCCTCCACTTCTCTTTCTGCTCCACAACAGTGGGCAGAGCAGATACTTCTTAGATCCTAGACACTGTACATACTCATAGAATCAGGGGTCATCTTCCCTAGTGTACGAGTTAGAAGCGACTGGGGAAACGAACTCCTGAGCTGGGGGAGCGGCACGTGTCGGAGCCAAGAAGCCTCATTCATTACCCACACTATCCATTCATCATCTGACTTTGTCCCTAGAAGCTGTATAGCCAGATTTCAGTTGCTCCTACTGATATTGGACCACCTAGGAGAAAAGAAAAATTAAATTAGTGAGGGAACTGGCTGTCTTGTAGGGCTTTCCCCTTGTCCTGGCCCAACAAAACAGAGGTAAACATACTGACCAGGGCTTCTGTCATAGGAGATACTCAACAAATTATTGCACTCATAAATGACTCCTTGGCTGAAATTTTAAAATTCCTCTTCATTGATAGTGAATCTTTCCCTTAAGTTCCTTCTGTGAGAGAACTTTAGTGGAAAGCTCTGACTCCTAGTGTTGTAAATATCTCTGTTTCTTTCCTATGTCGTTCAATTATTGTACTGAGATTTAAATATGCTTTGCCACTCCTTCTCACGGGGAGATTTCCCAGAGACAGGGGAAGTCTGCAGACAACCAGCTTCGGGATTCACAAGCCAGTCAGATTGAAAAATTTGCATATGATGCTCACCAAAATGTTTTTTAGTGAAAAAGTAGCAGATGGAATTTATTATCTTATTCTGGGGAGAGAGGATACAGAATCTCCTTCTGCACATGTGGGATGGATCAGGGGATTTCCTGGGGTGTGAGTGGATGTGAAATATTTTCCGTGCACTGGTTATGGAATATTAAGGGACCCTTCACATCTCTTCTAGAAATAGCATCCCCATATTGCTGCATAAATTTCTTAGGTTTTCTCCTATCAGACTATATGAAAATAAAGAACACTGGTGTTGGTGGAGGTTAGAAAGAATCTGAAGATTTCACATCTTTCACTAGAGTTCTTCCTTTGCTTTCTTCTTGCACCCTCACTCTTCTTTATTTTCTAATCTCCTCTTAATACCTCTGCCTCTACCTCTTCCTCTGCCTCTGCCTCTACCTCTAGTTCCATCTCTATCAACTCTGCCTCTATATCTTTCCTTCTTTCTTCTTTTTCTTTCTTTCATTTTCTCTCACTTGCTTTCTTTGTTTCTTTCATCCTTTCTTTTTTTCTAACATACATTTATTTCACTTGAACAACTACCTATCTCTGTCACCCTCCCTAACATCTCTTGGCAACATTATAATGAGTGTGTTTTAACCCTAAACCGTGCAGTGAATCCACAGATGCAACGTTTTGGTGATGTTTCCTATATAGGTTGGGTCATCTGTTGGACCAAATATGCAGGTGAAGAGAGTTACTTCCATGTCCCTCAGCACATTAAGATTATTCCAAGAGTACTGGCAGCTGCGAACTGGGCCGGCTGGACCTTCTAACCTCCTGCATAAAGTAACTGGCAAGTCTCTTATCAGCCTGGGTATTCAGATGAGCTCCCATTAACAGTGTCTCACATTTCTGTCTCTTGTCCCCACCCTGCTCTCACTGCCTGCCAAGTTCTCCCATGTGTCCTGGAAGACCCCAAAGAGTCCTTCGTCTAGCATACTCGCCAGTCAGGCATCTGTATGGCTCCACTCCGCCCTTCCCTGCGCCAGATCTTCCACTCAGAACAGATGCCAGGAAGGTCCCTGTAGCTGCCACTGGCAATGCTGGTGGTGAGAGCACAGCGCTAGGATGTGCAACCCTGGCCCAGCCCACCCACCTTCAAGGAGCCCAGGCTGAGGGCTGGCCCAAGGGAGCAAGAGAAAGTGAGCCTCACTCTACTTCTGTGCTACTTTGATATGGACAAGACAGGCTGCCTCGGGTCCAGGAAATTATACTGTTACAAAAATTGCTGCTTATGCCTCTAGCCCTCACCCTTATCCCCACCCAAGAATAACTCAGTGCTAGGAATCAGCTGCAAGAAGCTAGAGTATGTCCTCAATTCTCCATGTCCATGTCCTCCTTCTAAGCCTGTACAAAACAAACAAAAAAGTAAGGAAACCAGCACATTGTCGCTCCTCACTCCCAAAAGAAGGGCTCTCACGGATACTGCAAGGTAAAACAGTTATGGAATAGCCCCAAGTGCTGGGCTTGGTCGTTGGGCAGCAAGGGCACCATTCTGCCAACATAGAGTCTATGCTTTGTGTGGTAGCACCCATGTCTAGGGTCCAGTCCCCATGGAGGACTCCACCATCCCCTCCCTCGCTGTGCCTTGGGGAGACTGCACAGTGAGTCCCCCTTGCCTCCTCCACTTGCTCCTTCAGCAACTCTGCTAAAACTACAGCAATGCTATATGGCAAACCGCCCTCAAACCCCATGATTCAAAAACAATCATTTATTCTCCTCCTTATATTTGGATTTGGCTGACTGGACTTGATCTCAGGCTACAGACTGGGTCCAGATCTACTCCTTATGTTTTCTTCCTCCTTGTTAGACCACCAGGAGAGCCACGACATTTTCTTCTCATGGCAGAAGAAAAGGAAAGGCCACCCAACAGCACAAGCACATTTCCAGTTCCTGCTGTGTCATGTCTGCTAATCTGCCATCAGGCAAAGCAGGTCGCATGGCCAGGCCCAATGTCAGCAGGGGAGGGGAGCGTGGAAGGACACAGGGGCCAGAACTTGGGAGGACAGGGAGTGAATATTTGCCAAATGATAATCTAATCTTCCACAAAGCTCAAATCCAAATTTACATGGTCAGTAAACATGCCATCAGATGCAGCCAAGATTTTTCCTGACACGGTCTGTTTGTGTAGGAGAACACTTTCATGTGCATGATGTAGGATCATGTGTACAAAGATTTCACATCAAAGCTTTACTGTTTAGCTCTTTGGTCAGCTCCCAGCTAACTCTGTTTGAAGCAGTTATCACACAGTGAGGGATTCCTGGTTTCCAGAGCAAATTCAGCCTCATCCTTAAAGGAATCATGCTTTCTTCCCTGCCCTGTATTGTGTTTAAATTGCCTAGACCTCCTCTCTCTCTATCTTTCCTCTTTCAATCCTACTTGCTTCAGACTTCCATCCCAGTCCCAAAATATTTTAAGAAGCCTGTGATGGCAAAGACAGATGAAATGAGGCCCCATCCTTCATCCAGTAGTCATGAGTGTATGTGTTGGAGCAGGAGGCAGACAGAAAAGAGGTGGGGGATAACATTACCCTTCGTAGTATAATGGTTAAATAAGACAGCAAGCCTCCTGCCATGCACATGCACCCTTCCTGCAGCTGAGGAGAGGTATAGTACTCTATGTACAGTACTTCAACTGCATATTCGGTCCAACAGATGACCCAGCCCATACAAAGGGAACATCACCAAAATATTACATCTGTGGATTTACTGCACAGTTTAGGGTTAAAGCACGCTCATTACAATGTTGCCTTTTCTCCATTATTCTGCATACCTTTGGATCTGAAATAGTCCCATAGGAACATTCTTTCACAAAGACAATGACATTGTTTTAGCCCTGTGCTAATTTTTTTAAAGTCAATATTTGCAGAAAACATAAGCACAGCATGATGTTGCCTCGGAGTTGTTGATTAATCCCTTTCTGAAGCTTCCCTTCTCTGAAGTTCCCTCTCTATTTTCAGCTCTTCATTAGTCCTGTAATGGGGTGTGTGCCTGTTTATGTGAGTGCATTATCACATTGCCCCAAAGCCTAGAAACAACATAATTCCTTGTTGCCATCCTATTCAATAACTAGTGCAAAAGTTTAGGATTGACTTAACACAGCACCCTTGGGAAACGAGGACCAGCCACAAACACCTGAGAGAAGTGATGATGGCCCTGGTACAGTTTCCATGCAGGGGTATTTGCCATCTGTTCAAGAAAATGTAACCATGAAGTATATAGTTCTTTGATACCTTTTTCATGTGCAAATCACAGGAGGTACATGGACACATGAGATGACACAGAAAGAGTCACACTGTAAGCTGGTAAAGCCTTGAATGACCTCCAGGGGTCTACACTTCAGGGCACTGACATTACCAGGCTGATCAGGAATTTTTCATTGTGCTAAAACCCCTTTTCTGCTCACCCTGGCTGTCGGATAGCAGCAAGTGGATTCAGGAATACATGTGAAAAGCTTTTCTGCAAAAGAAAAGGGGAAAGATTTTCAGCTTCCTAACAACTTTTCATTCCTCCTTTCTAGAGGTTTAAACAAATTTTAATCACCAATCCCCTGGGCCATTGATTTCCAACCCATCCACTACCATGTAAGATAACTTTCATTTTTCTGTCTGTTTATATGATCGCTTGTGTAGACTGCAGACTTTCAGAGAGATGTAACATTGGTTTCCTTCAAATATTATGGCTTTATTTTATTTTCATTTCTGAAATGTAAAATCTGAGTGTCTGAGCTGGGGACCATTAAGTGCCAAGAAATTAGCTGGGTAAAGTGGCTCATAGAACTTGGGACAATTATAGCTTCTTCCAAAGCAGAAAAGAACTTCTAAGCCAAGGTCATTCAGTAAATCTATGGAATGCAAATTCTCTTAACTTTTACAAAACCCTTTTTTTCCCTTGCTGAGAAAAAAAAATAAACAATAACTTACAAATCCTTTGAGAAGTCATGCAGATTTCTTGGGCAAAGACCTCCCTCAAGTTTCTGCCCATCTCCTCAAGCAAACCGTCAGCTGTCGATAGCCTCCTAAACCTTCCTTCCCTGATCTGGAGCTGAGCCCACAGGATCTGCAGCATGCTTGATTCCCGTTCCTCTGTGCCAGCATATCTGCTAATGTCCCAGGCGGCTTTCTTTACAGCCGTGTGATCATCTGTGTATTATTAACTAACCACAAATTAAAGTCATTACTTGGTGCTTAATTTTATGTAACATTTCTTTGTAATGTGTACAAAAGAAATTTGTTTTTAACAGGAGTTTGGTAAATAGTATGTGCCATGATTAATTAGACAATATAATGGGTGTGCTGATTTGAAGTTAAATTCAGTGCCACAATTTTCTTAAAAATCATTTATTAAGTGACATTTCAAGGTAGGTGAGTTTTTTTAAAGCAGGAAGAGAAGAAACTAGCCTGCAATGATAGACCTGATGTCCCATCTCATGTTTGCTGGCCTTTGCCAGTTACAGGTCTCTTTTTTCTCAAATCTACAGGCACTGTAACAAACAGAGACATTTAAAAAGGCATTTTAAATCTGTCTAGGAATGAGGCTGGGCATAAATGAGTAACAGAAAATCGAAGCCTTAGATACTTGGGGTCAATTATATTTCAGGATAGTTCACTGCTCACCCACTCAGTGCACTCTTTCTCCTTTGATGTACCAGGCACGTTCCTACCCAAGGCCTCCACACTTAATTCTTCTGCCTCAACACCACTCTCTCTGGGTCTTCACAGGGCTCCAATCTTAAGAAAGTCGTCTGACCATGCAAGCTAAGAAAGTTCCCTGCCCCGGTGGTGGTCTCTCATCAGATCACAGAACAAATTCCCCCATGTCCTGCGCCGGCTGTTATTTCTCCATTGTTCTTCCTCTAGCTTCTGCTACAGAAAGTGAAACTCACATGAGCAGACCCCTGTCTGCTCCCCTCTAATGCCTGCCACATTAAGAGGCTCTTAGTGAATCTCTGTGAAATAAATGCATGGGTTGCACTGTTCTCACAGGCCAAAAACTTGATAGGCTCTTGATAAAGAAGTGCAACTGCTTTCCAAGTTTTCTTACAGTGGTAGAAAGAGAAATTCAGGATACATTGGCTAGGCATGAGATGCCTTGCAATGAAACAAATATTTAAAACATGAACCAATCTGATCATTGGAAAGGAAGGAGACTGAGGCTGCTGGTACACCAGGCGCCATCTGGGAAGGAGCCTCTAGTCAGTTGGCTGTCACTGCCTTCTAGGCCTAGCACCCTATTGAACTGTTTTTATTAGAAGGACTTTGTCAAGTCACTATCTTGAAAACTTTATGGTGCTCTATCCAACCCAGCTTAAAGAGGATCCAACTGGTCAAAGATGGGACAATTTGAGCATCAGTAGAATAACAAAGAAAATGCACTGACATATATCAAGCATATTGCACAAATGTACTATGATACCAGAAAAAGTAAACTCATTAATCACTCTTATACATACTAGGGTGGGCCAGTACTCAGAGTATTTAGTGCCTGTCTAGGCAAGTGCAGGGGCTGGAGTTTGATCCCTGGCACCACATACTGTGTGGGCTCCACCAGTGGGTGTGCTGAGCCAGTCACAGAGGAGAGACTGGGCGTGGTGGTGCACCCCTGTAATCTCAGCACTAGGGAGGCTGAGAACAGGAGGATCAGTATGAGTCCGAGCTGCATAGTGAGACTTTATACCAAATACATAAAAAAAGAAAAAAAAAACAATGCTAGAAAATCAGCTTATTTAAAAACTCAGCCTAAAATGTCAAAGAGAAGCTTGTCATTATAGTATTTTTCTAGTTAATAATTCATTTGGGAATGGTAGAATTAGGATATAAGCATTTTGCACCCTCATGGTAAGTAAGAAAATGGATAATCAAAGACAGAGAAGAAAGAGATGGAGTGTGGCGAACTTCATCAGAGCTTCCCTGTCCAGTTCCATCTGGACAGAGAGTGGTACGCTAGTGACAGAGCACAGGTCTGCAGTCCACTGATGCTTCAGTGCTGTGTGCCCAGTTACTTTTCTTAAAATGTATTGGTTGTTGCAGGGTCTCACCCCAGGCAGCTCAGATTCATGGTGATCCTCTCCTTTCAGCCTCCCCAGTACTGGGATTGCAGGCATGTACCTCTACGCCTGGTCTCTGAGGCTGGCTTAGCCCACCCAGGGGGCAGGGCTGGTGTGGCATTTGGTACCAGAGATCAAACTGCAGGCCCTACTCCTGCCTAAGCTTTCTTAAGCAGGTGCCTTAGTTCCCTCAGCTCTCTCACTGGCCCCTCAATTACACTGATTAAAAAGTTTTGGGAAAGCTTTCTGTAGGAAGCTTCCTTCCAGGATGGTACAAGGGACCAATCAAAGCAGCAAACAGTAGCTTGTGATACTTTCCTCTTGAAGGACAATAATCTTGCATAAAGTCCAAGCAAATCAAGCATCAGAGCAGAGGGTAGCCATGGAGTAGAGAGGTAAGGAGGTTTTTACCAGATCCAGACAATTTCAGGTCTTCCTGGGTTCTCAACATTTAGTTGAAGTGGTTATGGCCATTCAAGGTTAAGACTATTTTCTGACCAGTGTTGCAAAATGGCATAAGAAGCTGATACTTTTGAGTATGTCTGTAGCCTCCATGTTCTTTCCTTCTGTGGTTCAGAGGCAGAGTTGATTCCTTGTTGATGCTCAGCCACCCTCCAATGGCAAGAAGACTTTCTTGGAATAAGGGAACAATCTATCCACTTTCAGTGTGTCCACTGTTAATGAGATAGTTGCTCCAAAATTTTCTGTCCCTACCCATTCGGAAATGATTTCAGATTCTGACAGTATCTGCCATACCGTGCTATGTTGGTCACTTCAGGGTTTCTTGATAATGGCGGAGCCTACCTCCCACCGTGGTGTGGCAACTGCTCCTTGTTGAATTTATCTTGACAGTCATGGCATCCTTCATGGTGGCAGGAGCCTTTCTGACTCCATCAGCCATTTATTACCACTTTCCATCAGACAGGACCATTGCAGGTTTGTTACCAAGGTCATCTTGACTGGGCATCATTTCATGCCAACATGATGCTGTTCTTGGAAGACACTGTTCTTTTCAGGTAACTAGATGGATGGAAATGTTTTAAGAGAAATAACAGAGTCCATAGCCTATGCTGCTCTCCCAGATAGCTGTTTTCTAGTCACCAACCAACTCCCACTGGGGGCTCAAGCCCCTAGACTTTATGTCCAGGGGACAAGACTCAGTTTGTGATGCCTTCACGATGCTCTTGTCATCAGGACGATGTATCTGGCCCCTTTGGCCGGGAAGAGTTGAGCCCACTCATCCAGAAAATGTGGCAGAAAGATGCTGAGAGCCACAGGCTAGATCTGGTGTGGCTAGGTTGTGTGGGTGGTTGGCGTGCATGGACCACTGGCCCTTCCGTCCCACCAGAAACCCTCACTGCCGAGGTCAGCACTACAACATGCCCATAGACAAACACCTCAGTGTGACCTTTCCAAACCAGTGCAGCAACAGACAGGAAGCCAAGCCTGGCCAATCCTGGTTCATCTGGCCGCAACCCCAACCACCCACACAACGACTGGGAGTGGCATTGACTCTGAGCCACTGTTGAGCAAGGCCTGCGACCTCCTCTCAGAATCCTGGGGACCTACGAATTAGCTGACTTTTAATGAAGCAATTCTAAAGAATGCCCCTTGTTTGGATCCTGATTCAAGAAAATAAACAGCTTTGCCCTTGTACGGTGGTGGCCACAGGAAGGCAAGGCCAATGTGGCACCAAGGACCTGGATGGGCCCTGCCGCAGAGCTCAGGGAAAGCAGAGAGCACCGGGCTGAGAAGTCAGCACAGGGCAAAAGCACAGGCCTGCCGAGCTGATGTGCACCTTCCCACCTATGCAGGACTTGTCATAGCATCATTTATGACCAACTGACTCCAATCTTTCCCTCGGGGAAATGGTTTGGTCTAAATAAAATCTCGGAATAGGGATCCAGAAAAAAGATTAGCTGTATTAAACCATGCACTTCCATTCAACTAGAGATAAAACAAAAGAGAAAGGAGACATATCTCCAAATTCAATTTTCCTCTCATCAGTTATAGTTTATGGCGAACTTATGTCATTCACAAAAGAGATGAAGTCTCCCCAGGGGACACAGCAGGTGTACATTTCCTCTCAAGGTTATTTAATTGCTGTCAGGAAGACATATGATTAACAAAACCAAATGCTGGAAATATGAAGTATAGACGATTTTAAAGTTGTTTATATAGTTGATTACAGTATATCATACAATGTGTTTACTTGCCATAAACCTGCCTATCACAAACTGTTTCCACACCTGTGTGTCGGCACTCAACAGCCCACCATTGCTTAGCTGTGCTTAAGTCTCTGACTGTGGAATGCCCAGCTGCAGGGGCAGAATATTGCTTCTCCTGGGGGCCTCTCCAAGCTCCTTCCGTGAACCAGCTTCAGATGGGTTCTCTGATCCCCTCCACCAGGGACTGAGGCCTGTTGACCTGTAGTGTCCCTCACTGGATGGGAGCCTCAGAGCACCATGAAAGGAAAATAGTATGGGAACTGACGACTTTCCAGGGTCCTCGTTGCCCTCCGTGACATTGTTGCTGAGAGTGAACTTGAGTCTGTTATCAGCTGGCTATGGGATTGACAAGAAGCACTTAAGATGTGTAGAACCACTGGGCAGGATACATTTATGTCTGTTGAATCACATAATAAAAAAGGGACTTGAATTTTATATGGGTTGTTTTTTATTCTGTTAAGTTGCTTTTATCACACTTTACCAAATATCAGTTGGTGACAGATTGTACATAAAGAAAGAACTGACGCTTCCCGCAGATAGTTCAGAAGCACTGCTTTATGGAGACAGCCCGGTGCAGAGATGCCGGGGCTTCCCTCTAACACTTTGATGGCACTCAAAGGCCAGCCCTGGTGAAAGTGGGCACCCACAGACATGGTCTCCCAAGAGGTTGCTCACAAGCAAAACGCAAGTAGCTCATGGCACGTGTGCGTGGTCCACTGCCAAGGAGCGGAGGGTCTAAGGGAACTGGGCCAGCTGAGCCCTGCTCACAGCAGGGCTCTTGGTCTTTCACTATTGACAATAGGGTTAATCAGAGAAGGAGAGGGAGGAGAAAGAGATAGGACGGGGAAAGAGTGGGTAAGGGGAAAGAGAGGGAGAAGGGAAGAGTTATACAGGGCAAACTGTCCTAAATGCCTTACAGACACAAACAAGTGACATTCTGTTCTCTATAGGGTGACATGGTCTATGCTACAAGGACATGGGGAAGTTAGCATCAAGTCTGATTACAGTGATTACTTATATAGCTATGAATGTTTTCTAGTGACTGATTTTTTCTTTCTCTCTTTTCTTTTTTCCTTTTCTTTTCTTTTTTGGAGACAGAGTCTTACTATGTAGTTCAGGCTGGCCTTGAGCATGTGTACGTAGCCCAGGTTGGTCTCAAACTCATGCCAATCATCTTGTCTCAGCCTCCTGAGTGCTGGGATTATAGGCACGCACCACCATGCTTGCCCCATAGCTGATTTTTTTTCCTTAAGCTAATTTTAAGATAACATGTCAAATATGCCAGAAATAATAATTAAAGAATAGAAATTTGATATCCAAGAAATACAAGTTTTGGTTCAGACATTGGCCACATTACATAGATGGAAAGATTAGTAGCACAAACCTAGCATTCAGTTGGAAAATAGGGAGATAGCTTGACTTCTGTTTTTATATTTTGTTGCTGCATTTGGAAATTCTCAAACATGACAGACAGGGAAAATATACAAATGTAATACATCACAGCGTAGAGATACATATTTGTCAGCTTCAGATCACTATAACAAAATAGATGAGATGACTAAGTTACAAATGAAAAAGGTTTATTTTTAGGTCATGATTTTAAAGATCCTAGCACAGGATTGAAAAGACTCATTGCTTTAAGCTTCTTGAGTGTTTGTTTGTTCATTCATTTATTTGTTTTTGAGACAGAGTTTCACTATGTAATTCAGACTGGCTTTGAAATCACTATGTAGCCTAGGCTAGCCTCAAACGCACAGTGCCTCAGCCTTCCAGGTGCGGGCGTGTGCCACCATGCCCACCCACCGAGGGCTTCTAGAGGATAAGCTAAATGGGAGCGATGGGAAAGCCATCATAAGGAAAACTTCCATGTTCCCAGGACACAAAGAAAAAGGGGGAACAGCCTAGGCACCTCCTAGTAGTCCGTGGCACTTCCCAAAAGCACCATTCTGAGTTCCAAATGTGTATCTCATGACTCTTTAAGGGACGCTCACCCTAACTACCACAAGCATTATCTAATTACAAGACTTTCATCCACTATTATAGAGCTATTCACCTCAAATAACCTGAGAAGGCTGAGAAGAATTTGAGATACATCGGTATTACTTGCCCCAACACTGGAGTTTAATCAATATTCAAATTTCAGAAAGTCTGCACTTACAAAACAGAATCCATCCCTAAAGAAGGAGCTGCCTTAGACCCTGTGTGAGGGGAGCTGCTTTCTTCCCCTCTTCCATAATAACCAGAGATTCGCAGCACACTGCAGTAGGAAAAGATTAAGGCACTCACTGTGAGGAAACATAAATGGTGGTGGTGAGAAATGGGCTCCTTCCTCATTTTTCCACAGCCTCCATCCCTCCTTAAGGTTGGTGGACAAATTGGTGCTTGACTCCAAAGGGATAGCGTACGGTTGCAAATTTAGGTGAGCAGCAAAGGAGATGTTTTCTCCCAACTGACTAAAACCTCTCCCCCTTCTCACAAAGTAAAACCTAATAGTAAAATAATAATATGCAATCCCCATCCATTACTATTCACCTAGAGCCCGTAACATTCCAGAACCATGACTCCTGTCCTTGGAAGCTTCCCCCTAACTAACCAGGAATCTCCCAAGATCACTCTCCACACTAATTCCAAAACCCTAGAGATGAGGTCACCTCCCAGGGAGGTGGTGGATCAGAGAAAGAGAGACAACATAGCCAGACACAAGGTAAGTTCAGGATGAGAGAGGAGAGAAGGCAGGGCTATCTCTAGGAAAGGAATTACCAGCTTTTCTTTTTTCTGCGTTCTTTGCTTCCCTTTCCCTCCACTCCCCTTCCTTTTCAGTCCCCTTTGCTCTTCCCTTCCAAACTCTTCCATCCTTTCTTTTCCCCTCCTTTTTTGTTCCTTTTCTTTTAGTCCTTTCTCTTCTTTCCTTCCTTTCTTTCTTCCCTCTCTTTTTCTCCTTTCTTCTACTCCCTTGTGCTCCTTCCCCCTTTTTCCTTCCTCCTCCTTCTCCTTTTCTTCTTCTCCTCCTCCCTCAGGTTTGTTTCCACAAACGTTCTAGGATGCCAGGCCCATGTGCCCACCACCCCTAGGTTTTCCAGCCATTCCATCCCCAGATTGGCTAGAGACAAATACCATTACTCGGAAGCCTTCACAGAAGCTTGGGCCTCTTTGGGAGCCTGAGATAGAGCTGGAGCTATAGCCTATAGCCTATAACCAGGTTTGAACCTTACCCATTCTCCCTGTGAGCAGAGCCCGAAAGTCTTGGCAGTGCTAGTTCAAACACACTTTCTGTGGGGGCTGAGAGTGTGCATGCAGGTGACTTGATTGAGTTTGCTGACAACATCCCTTCAGATCTTTGCTCTTTTATGGAGATGGTAGCTCCAGAACATGTGCTGTGGCCTGGTATAGGTACTCTGCAGCTTCTTCAGGCCCTTCTTGCCTTTCCTTGATAAGGCACACATACCTCAGGAAATTGGGGTTTACTCCCTTAAGAAATTAGTGTTTTGTGCTATGGGTTTGTTTGATGGAATTTCTGCTCACTTTTCAGAACTATTTGTGCCTGGGTTGTTCTGAAACTTGGCCACATCTATACTATGGCCTATGGATTCCAAAGCCAGAGAGAGAGAGAGACAGAGAGAGACAGAGAGAGAGACAGAGAGACAGAGACAGAGAGAGAGAGAGATTCTGATCTGTCTCTGTGTTATTCCTATTGTCTTCAACATGAAATAGAGTAGTTCCTTATAAAATGCCTTCAAAAATTGCTATTTTTTTCTTCCTATGAGAGTGATAAGAGAACTTAACAGATAAAGAAAGCAAGACTTAGTTGGAATAGGTCCTTGCCTGAGGCCACACCTCCTTGGAGCAGCGTCAGGGCTCTTACTGATGTCTTCTACCCAAAAGCCCATTGCTCTTTGGACCTCACAGCTACCTTTAGGGTCTTTTTTTGGCTTTTTTGCTTTCAAATATTTCATAGTCAATACAAATGGAATTTATCCAAAATAAACTCCTGATTAGTCCTTCAAATTGCTTTCTTCTCCTGATTTCTATTTTATTATTTATATTCTGGGCATCATCTTTGACATCTCTTTTATTTTCCTCTTTTTTATATCCCAATCTAAAACCAAGTTTCAGAAATTCTCATTCTCAAACTCTCTTATTCTTCTGCCTCAATAACTAGTTCAAGACTCCTGCACCTTTGTTTAAAAAATGTTAAATTGGAATGTGTTCAATTAATGACACCAGGAAGCCAAGCTAGTTGCAGAGCAAGCTAGATTTCCTTTTTTAAAATAAAGATTTTGAGAGATTTCTTCAAAATAAAGTAAGGAAAAATTAAGGTTGTAAGTGACCGTTTTTATTCTAATCCACTGGATGGTAATTATAGTAATCATAGAAACATTTTCAATGTGCATTTAAACTTCTCTAAGACAAGTCCAGATCTTTTCTGCAGCAAACAAATTTAAAGGCATTGTGGTTTAAGAACAAAAGAAACTGCTGCTGTGCATAATTAGCTGTCCTATCAAAACCTCATTCTTAAAGATAGGCACACAAGGGCTGGAGAGATAGCCCAGCAGACTGAGTGCCTGCTTAGGCAAGCTCAGGAGTCAGGGTCCAATTCCCAGGACTACATGCCATGCCAGCCCTGCTCCCAGGCACTCTGAGCCAGCCACTGGGTCTGGGCATGGTGGCGTATACCTGTAATCCCAGACCTGGGGAGGCTGAAAGCAGGAGGATCACTATGAGTCCGAGCTACATAGTGAGACCCTGTACCAAATACATAGAAAAGGATTCAAATGTCATTAAAATATGTAGATAGAAAAATAAGGTTCAAAGGGGCACAATGACTTGCCGCGTCTCAGAAATGGCTGCCCCCACATGGTGTATTTCTCAGGGGGACTTGCCAACCTCTTCAGCTCATCTCTTCTTTTATTTTAATGTCTTGAGACAACTAAGAAAACCAGAGAACAACAGAGTAAACTCCCTGATGTAGTGGAAGCCTAGGGCACACACACTGAAGCTCCAAAATCATACTTGCTCTGTGCTTCTGTTTCTGCTCTTCCTCCCCCGTCTCTTCCTCCTCCTCCTTCGTGCTGTTCTAGAAATGCAATACTGTGTGTACCCCCAAAATCCAAAAATAAAGATCTTAATAAATTTTCATTGGTAGAATAATAATCCTAAAGATTAAAAAATAATTCAGTGACCCATAATAATAAATTTCATTGAGATTCTTACACACTGAATTTTTTTCTTGCATTGGATACAAATGCTTTAGTAAGTGGCCATTATTATTGCCGAATGTTACTCTTCAACATGTTGTTTTTCTCATTTTTTCAATCAGAAAGCATATATTCTAAGGAAACTCAAAAATTCAAAAAAAAAGCAATGTAAATTTTTAAATGTGCTATTTCACATAATTTAAATTGGGTCACTATAAAATGTGTTTGTTTGTTTTGGTGGGGACCTCTTAGTAGCTTAACCAAGTATTTTTTTTTTCTAAGGCCCCATCATTGAAATATTTACCCTGCACTTCCAAAATTTTGGACCTCCCTCTCAAAAGCACTCTTGGGAGCGCAGAACAAGGTAACAGGGTAGAAAATCTCTCAGGGGTGTAAATGCTAAACGAACATGAGAGCAGACGCTGAGCAGAAGAAAGACGCCCGCGTTTATGGGACCCCCGTGAGGGTGAGCGGCTTCTTCCGCATTTCCTGGTAACATTCACCTGGCTTTGCTCAAGACCCCAAGCTCAGGAATCCTGGACAGTACCTAGTGTTCATTCACGCCATTGTCAAGAGCGTCTCTGCCGTGCTCACCAGGGTCTGTCATTGAATATGTTTACCCAGCTGCACGGCAAAAGCATAATACATAGTCATCATTTTACGCAGTCACCTACTCAGTATTTTCTACTATGAATAAATTAACTCATAAATATTACACTTTTAATGCCAGAAAGCCATGGTTCATCCAGCCAGTTGAATGCTTGTTTGTCCATTTTCTAATGTTGCCCGGCATGCCATCATTTCATGATAGAGTCTGAAGTAACGAAAATCATTGCATTTACTTAACATACACCATAAACAGAGCAACATTCTTTCAAGACTTCCTTTATTATGCAGTACAAGCCACAGAAGAAATATTGTAAAAAGCATTGAAGAACTATGAGGGCTATGTTGCAAAATGATTTTCATGTATAAAAACCAGTCTCTGGCTGCCTAGAAAGATAGAAATTCTAGCTATATTCGCAGCTGACACAGTTTCTCACCCAACCAAGTTAGGATTCACACAAACACCCACATTCTGATCAGTAAACTCTACTCACTACTAGTAAAGTGCTTAGGAACCCTGCGGGCTGTTCTTATGTGCTAGGAAACTTTGAAACTCTGTCCTCTAAACATCAATACCTGGTCCATTTTTGAAAGCAACCCTCAGTATGCTTTACATGCTCTCTCCATGTGTGAGAATGTGGCTGGAAGGCAGGAACCTGTCTTTGCTCTCTGATGCCGGCCCTGATGCCACCACCACAATATGCATCCACATAGACACGGGTGTCCTGGAGGCAGGAGCTGTATTCCATGGGATCCTCATCGAATTACCTTCTGGACAAAAGATCTACACTTGGTACTTCAGGGCAGTTAACTTCTCAAGAATGATATGTAAATTTGTTTGATCATTCTGAGAATAGCCCTGGTTCGAAATTGCTCATAACGTCCATGCTTTTGGAAACTTTTTACAGTCATTTTTATTGTTTTTATTTCAAAAATAAAACTTAAAGGAGCTTGAAAAGTAGATTTTAAGATGATCAGACAATGGCCTGATTTCAGTGGTTTTAGTTCCTGGCTTTTCACTTTATATGCATCCACTGAAATTAACCAAAATTAATCCATATTTGAACAAAGACTGAGGGTATGAATGAGCCCTAGCTGTGGAGACTTCTCTGTGTAATGCACTAGCTAAAGCGTTTGGAATGCATTGGCCCTGGGAGGTGAAGAAGTTATAGCAAACAACATATGGGCTTTAAAATCTGGAGCTACCCAAGACAGAACAAGAGAGCTATTTTTGCTTTGCTTGTTCCTAATTTTTTTCCTCCAAAAGACAAATGATTTCTAATCACATTTTATTCTTGTCTTTAGAGCTGGATTCTGAAAGAGTCGGGTCCATCCAAGCCTGCTGGTGAGTTCGCAGCCTTGTCCGATGATTACCTAACGCATTTGTGTCATCTGCTTTCCTAGTTGTGAGAAAACACACGGAGGAAATGTGTAAGTCCACTGAATTGTTCCCAACTCTTTTATTCACCTTTCAGCATGTTAGTTCCTTCCCTTGGTGTTGATATCATTAGGCATTTGTCAAAGAGAGACTGTCACTTTAGGGCCTCTATTATGTGTAAGAATTGGCAGCAAATTTTGCCACTGGGATTTGCCTATATCCTCTGTATGTTATTGTACTTCTCTGGCATTCAGTGAATTCCATACACCCACTTCTTTGATGTTCATTCCAGCCTCTAAATGTGGAAACAATGACTGAAATTTTGAATCAAAGCATCCCATAGATGGTAGGCAGCACAGCTGTCTGATAATTCACTAGTACAGAGCACACCTCCCCTCCTCCACAAAATCGAACCCAGTGGTTCTCCTATTGCAAAGGCATGCAAGGAAATTAAAAAAAAAAAGACAACTCCAAAGTTTTAGCCAAAAGAAAGAGACTGCACTGGATAAGCCCACCGAAGCTCACAGTCACTTCTACCTGCAGACAGACTTGTTCATCTGCTTCTTTTCAATGGTCCTGCTCCAGCTAGCATGTCAACTAGACCAGGCCTTTTTCAGATTTAGAACAGGTCTAATTTCTGTATGATGCCAACCACGCAAAATAGCCCAGATTTTTAAATGAATTTTTAAAACAGAGATTAAAGGGTTCAAGGATTAAGAAACATTGAAAGTAAATTTTAAAAAAGAAATCCACAAATTCAATACATAATGTTTGCAAGCCAGAGTGAGCTGTCCAGAGTGCACTTTTGATTTTTTTTAAATTTTATCTTAATGTCTTTAGTACAGAGTGTGCAGGGTCTCACTGCACACGTCAGACTCATAGGGATCCTCCCAAACTCTGGGATTACAGGCATGCACCACCACTCCCAGCCTCAGTCGCCTTCTCAGCGTGCCCTGGGAGTGGGGCCAGCACTGCACGCTGTGGGTTGAATCCAGGTCCCAGCATCTGCCTACGCAGGCACTTAATCCACTGAACTATCTGGCCAGCCCACACTTTCGGTGTTTGCTTTTGCCTTACTCCTGGGATGCCAGTATAGACGATTGCTTCATTCCACTTGTTTCCCAGGTCAATTTTGACTCTGAGAGCGTTAAAACAGGTCACTAGAAATGCTGGCAAGACACATGAGCAAAGAGATAGGAAACTTTTGTAAGGAGTTTGGGTCTGAGGGAAAGAGAGCTTTATCAATCCAGGGCATTTTACGTTTTCTTTTCATCCCATTTGGTGTCCGCAATGTGCTAGCTATAATTAGTATATAATGTTGGGAGTCATTAGAAAAGTATCATTCTTTTTAAATAATGAAGAAAATAATTGTTTGAAGAATCTCATCCCTGGTAAATTAGAACTCCCAGTAGAGCGGCCTAACTGAGAATTGGGCCGCCTGCAATAAATGAAGAAGAGTCATCTTAGCCCAATAGCCTCAAACAAAAGGTAGAGCACCGTGGCTGCTCTTAAAATTAGCAGTTCCAAATTGTTGCACTGGATAGGAAGTTTTACTGCCACAAGTATGCAACAGTGACATCCAGCGGCTGTTAGAATCATTACAATTGTATCTCGTTTTATAAGATGAAATTCATTTTATCTTATAAACAGATACAATTCGGTATTGCCCAGTGAGAGCAATGTATATTCTTGTATCTATGCCAGTAATTCAGCCTGGGTGCCCCTCAAGCAAAATGCAGCCTTCTGACTCACCAACTAGTTTCCAAAGTCTGTTGTGTTCCTTACTTTCTCTAAAGCTGCAGTCCATCTGCTGAGGAGCCCACCGACCCTGTAAGCACAATGAGTTATTTTTACAAGCATAAATGAGGAGGTGTGTGCGCTGCACGCCCAGCAAGAATGGAAGTTTCACCTTTGCCACTGTCAGTCGCTTGAGGGAAGACACCTGAGCCCAGGCACACCTCTCTCGCTGAAGAATTGCACTAAAAATTCCACTGAGATTTTTTTCCAAGCTATTGACGATGAACAGAACTAAGGGGAAAGGAGAGAGAAGAGGAAAATAAGGAAAACAACTGAAAAGAGAAATGAATCAAAAACAAGGAAGGAGAAAAGAGAAAAAACAGAATGGAAGGAGAAAAGAGACAGAAAAGAAGAAACGAAGGAAGGAGTGAGGAACAGGACTGCTCATTGGTTTTAAGTTTTGCCATAGCAGGGCTGATACTGTGATAATATTCTTAAGAGGGAATTCAAAGATAGTTCCACTTCCAAAGCATTCTTGGTTTACACTGGACTCCTTCAACTGCCAGGCAAATTACTTGAGTAAAACAATAATTTTTCATTAATAAGCAAAATATCGGACAGCTGCCCTCGATGCCCTAAAACAGTGTCACTTGTGCAACGATGCTGTTAAAACACCTTCCCGGGCCCGTCTGGGGGAGGAACTCCCGCAGAAGCCGGTGATGTCATCCCAGCCTATAAATTATTCATGTCCTTGTCGCTACACAGCGCACCAGGTGACCGTTTATGAACTTCCAAGGTGCCGCTCCTTCAGACGGTCATCTGTGCGCGCTATTTCTTAGGGTCGGACAGTTTCTCCTCAATCACTTGGCCCTCGTAAGTTTTCTGGGAAGGGGAAGAATATGTTCACGTCCTTTCGAAGGAATGAAAAAGAAACAAAGAAAAGAAAGGGGAAAAAAATGGACACAATTCCAACCGAAAGCATTAAATTCGAGGTCCAATTCTGATTTGTGAAAGTTCCGAAGGTCTGTTAGCTAACATCTCGCTGCGCCCAAGTAGGACATGTTGCTCTGAAGGCAGTCTACACGGGTGAAACCTGGGATTGGCCTTAAGCGAAGAGCCTTAAACAAAGAGAAGGGATGGCCTCCTTTCACTCTGGGAAATGATTCCCTTTCGTGTCAGGGAGAGTTAGGGGAGAGATGTCTTGAGCCAGAGCAGGTGTCTCTGCGCCCCGTAACCAGTTTGCTCTGGTGTTACAAAGCCTTTGAACTGCAAGCTGGGTTATCCAGACTGTGCAGAGTGCCTGCCTCCTCGTGCCACTGCGCACAGCACCTTCTGAGCTGGTCTCTCTGGCTTCCATAATCTCTTGGCCATTTTCACAGCAGGGCTTTATCAGGAATATACGGAGGATTAGCACGCCCTGCACTCACCTCTCCCTTTAATTCTTCAGGAGCCTGGCTGACCCTGCTCTTATCTCTTGTGCTCTGGGACCCTGATAGGTGATTTTGGGAATCCAGCTGGAGACCGTGGAGAGTGCAGGCACAACTTTCCCTTAGCGTGCGAGGACTCCTGCACCACACTTCCACTGCCACTGCCACTGCCACTGCCACGCACTACCGGCTCCTGCCAGTCTGAGGAGCAAGAGGCTGGCATGAAGAAGTAGCTCCTTTCTTCTTCACTAAAGGAGAAAGCCTGCTTTGCAAAGCTTCTTTACGTGTTTCAAGAGAAAAAAAAAAAAAAAAAAAAGTAGATGCGTGACATGTGCAGCCCTTCCTGGCCCTCAGTTCAGCTCCAGGTATAGTTTTACTACAGCATATAATCTAATAACGCATTTAATTTCTTTAGAGAAATGTTCTATACTTGGGCAGCGTTTGGATGGAATCACATGCTGTAAAGCTGTCTGCTCCTATCTGGGTTCAGAATGCAGAGGAAGAATCTGTTTTACAGGCCTTTGAGAAATTTTACATGGTCAATTGGCCGTTCTTTGTACTCTGGAACATATCAGAGCATCTGCAGGAAAAAATATATATATAAATTCTATAAAATGGTGGCAGGATTTCTGATTTACTGATAGTGCTAGTTTGAATTTTCACAAAAATATTTAGCTATAGGACAATGTATTAGGTGTATTCTTAAAGGTAAATAACTATAGCCAATAAAAGTTCAGCCCATAAAGGGTCCCATCTTCTACTAGTTTTCTGCACGGAGAATTACTACCAGTATAATCATAGCTCCCTGCACACTAATATTTCCTCTGATACAGTATGATCAATGTTGTGGAAAAACATTTATTATATTTCTTCTAGCTACTTAAAGGCATTACTGAATTATGGGCATCGCAAAACGAATCCACTGTGCATTTTTTCTTTATGTGACGTTTTTACAATCTTCATTTTCTGCTTTGCAGCCACTGAGCTATAGAGATCCGCACTTCGTCCCCCTTACAACGGCCACTGCAGCCACCCTCTCCTTCCTGCTTTATTACGTCTGGAATGTACTTCATATGATAACCTGCCTTTTCATTCCGTGCCAGACTCGTATTTGAAAGAAGTTACGAAAGAAATTTAAAAATCGGTATTGTTAATAACAGTTTTTAATCCCCTTACTTAACAAAGGTGATGAAGTTTGGACTGAAAAGGACGAGGGGAGGAGATGGTATTTCACAGAATCACTCCGGAAGAGCTGCTGGGCTCCAAATGGGTGTGGGTTTTGCAGTTTTGACATTTAACGATTTTATTAACATCTTTCCTTATTACGCACCTCAGCCCACAGGGTGTGCGGCTAGGAAAGAGTGTGTCCAGCTAACAGCCCGTGTCTTGGCTCTGCCAGGGGATGAATCAATTAGCAAGAGAAGCACTGATGCAAATGCTCCAGGGTCACTTGAGATGCTGTTTGCCTTTTTGATAGAGAAAGCATGCCATAAATAACATCACACCTCAGGAAATCATTCCGGGAGGCCCAGATGCCGGCGGGGCTGCTGCCAGGACGGAAGGAGTCCTTCGCTCATTGTGTGGATTTCCCCATCTCAGGCAGTGGGAGATTTGTAGTAAAATAAAAGTATTTAACAGGAGAACAGTATGTGGTTAACAGAGGCATATTTAGTAATTTTTTTTAGTATCAGAAACCATGATTTATGACCCACAGTTACAGCCAACTTTATTACAAAATGACTTCACCCACAATAACCTTATTCAGGTCTCTGTGGAGAATGACACAGTACCCCACAGCGTTACAGGCTGGCAAGTACGCACAAACAATGCCCGCCCCTGTCTCCTGCCCCCACCCCTTCCAGAGGCAGACATCCCCCCTTACCTACTGGGAGAAATGGGGTCCCAGACAAAATTCTGTGGTCTTTTTTTCTGCAAGAATTCACCTGGATCTGACATTTGTAATCAGCCAGGATTGAAGGCCACCTCCTGGGTCTCACTCTTAGCTGCCCAACCTGGGCCCTGTGGAATAGTGAGCAGAAGGCCACCCTCATCCACGTTTGTGCCTCCTTCCCTTCATGCCCCTTCCCACCTTGGGGAGCTCAGGTCCTGCTCAGCTCCCCACCCCTGAGAGGAGCTCTCCTCCATGCCTTGGCGCCTCCCTTTTTAATTGCCATGGTAACCGCCAGCTGTTTTAAAACCGCCAGGGCTGGGTGTCCAAGCAGGTCCCCTGGGTGTGCCAGGAACTAGAATCTAGCTCTCAATCTTGTTAAACTCTAGTGTCACTCCCTAGCAATTGTTTTAAATTTACACCCTCAAAGTGTCTTAGTGGGATTACATGTCCATTTGCATTAAAACAGGTTTCTATCATTAAACTGCCATACAGTAAGCTTTCTTGGGACAAATTAATGAGCTCTAAATATCAAGTAGAAGTTCACTTCACCAAGACAGCCAATAAGGGGCACAGGAGGAAGTGGCTGCTCAGAATCTTCACCCAGGAGGATTGTAAGTGCCAGCTGAAGGGGGTCTCATCCTGCTTCTTCTGTGTAAAATAAGTGTCCTGATTTAGGGCTGACTAAAGAGAGTTGGTGACACTTTCTTCTTTCACCAAAAGCCCATAGCTCATCTACTTCCTGTTCCAAATGCACCATCAGACACGACCTTGTCTGCTGAGCCTTGCTGATGAACCGCTGGCCTCTGTGCTCTGTACCATGCCGTGGCCTCACTGTCCTTCCCTTGAGTTTGTCTGTTCTTGAAGAACTTGTGTGCATCCACATAGCCTGGGAGCCACATGCGACAGTGCAGGACGTGTGTCCTCTGACACTGAAGTGCCCGTGTGGTTGTTAGTGGACTGTCTGGTCCATCAGTCTACAGCTGGAACTCTTGCCATAGTAGAGAACACTTTTCCTAGTCATCCAGGAATGGAATAGCAACAGGTACAGTGTCTGGGGCCACATGCAACACCCTCATGAGTATGCCCATGCTGGCCTTCACACACACACACACACACACACACACACACACACACACATACACACACACACACACGCATGCATGCACACACGCACGCACTCACACACATACATCTATGTAAAAATTATCCATCAAACACTCACAAATGAACCCCCAGACCTTCCTTTATATAAAAGAGATAAAACTGGTGCTAGACATACTTCCACATCCCCATAGCCTATGATTTCATTTCTGTGTAGCCTTAATGGGGGACAGTAATGCATGATTGAGACACTGCTATATTTAGGAATGACAAGATGGGCATTATTAATAGCTTAATTGACATTAAGGCAATTACCCCTACCCTTATTATAGTTTGTAGAATTACACAGAAAATATTGGCTGAAGCCTTTCTTTCCCTAGAGCTACCCAAGGATATAGCATTTTATTTCATGCCAGATCCTGGCTTTGACATTAGATACTTAGCCGTAGAATGATTCCAGTAAATCATTATAAATGCATTATAATAAAGATGTTATGAGCTATCAGATATTAACCCCCAACCCCTAAAGAGAGATAAATAGTCCAGTTGCATGATTCCCACTTTTGTTTCATAAGAAATAAGCTTTTGCAAAGAGCAACTGACTAATGAATTATAAAATGGTGTGTTGAGCTCAGATAATTAAACAATGCATTTTAGTGTCTAGCACAGGATGAACACTAAATCATATACAAATAAAAAAGGGAAAAACCTAGACCTTAGGCCTGACTCCTATTCTCAGATACCATTAAATTTGGTCTACAACCCAGAAATGCTCCAATACTTTTCTTATCTGATTAGAGGAGCACAACGAATATAAGAGCAAGATTTAAGTAGGTAAGCTCAACTAAGAGGTAGAGCAAGAATTCTAGAGGTGTTAATTTCAGATAAGATCACCACAGTATTTTAATGGAGATTTTAAGTGGAGATTACCTTAATGGGGCAAAAGTCTAGATGAACCTGCAGATTTCCAAGTTTCCTTACATTTCCCAACTTTTATGCTTGGTCTGTGAACTCATACCAAAGAACATGGAGGGGATTGAGAGCTGTGGTGTCAAAGGTGATCTGGCCTTGTAATGTTGGGAAGACAGACTTATGTCCTATAAACTTCTTATTGCTCTGGAGAAGGAGGGGTGGGGAGGCTGGTTTAGGCGCTCTTCGCCCATCGGCAGGGTTGTAACGGCGCCCAGCAGGGCTCCATCTAGTGGTCAATTGTGAATCATCCTCTGGCTCCACCTGCAAGCTGGTTTGCCAGTGGCTTGTTCTGGGCTTGCTGCAGGACTTGAAGCTCAGCTTCCGCACATCCTGAACAAGAGTTTTAGTTTTCAGGCCCCCCTAGAGACATAAGGACCATCTCAAGACAACTCCATACCACACACTACTGAGGGCTATGTGGTCAAAGTTAACAATGGCCTTGGTCACGGAACAGCAGCGGCCACCAGTGAGGGCGGACAGGGCTCCCTTAGGGCACCTGGCACGTGATGGACCACTTGACGGACCTTCCTTAGGGTCTCAGCCAGTCCTCTCCGCACTCATCAGGCTGGACTCACACCCGCCTCCACATGCCGAACCACATGTGTCAGGTGCTGCAGGTCAATTGATCTATCTGTGGCTTATTTTCTTCAAGTGAAAATAATAAGGCTATGGCACCACCCACAGTGCTATGAGATAACTTAGGTCTCATTTTGTCTATACAGAAGGTCTACTACAGAGTAAGCCCCGAATCACATGTTATATGCTTCAGTTTTAGTTATTTTACATTTTTGTTATCTTGCTTCTTTTCTTTCCATTTTACTGTTACATCTCCTCTCTCTCTCTCGCTCTCTCTCTCTCACACACACACCCCACACACACACATATGCACACACACCCACACACATGCACACACATACTTACAAATCCCTTAAGTTGCACATTCTGGATAATTTGCTTAGACACAGTGATTTGCTTGTGGTGCATATTCAATGAATAATATTAATAATCACAGCAACTGGCAATAGTTAACGTCTTTTGGTGCCTTAGAATTAGCCAGGTCCTCTGCTATCATCATTCCATTTAATTTTCACAAGCATGTGAGAAAAATGCTATTTTAATCTTCATCTTATGGGAAATTTAACTTAAAGATGTTATATAACTTGCTCAGAGCCATATATGCTTATAAGTGGAAAGCTAATACACAAAATCCAAAATCAAGGGCCAGGCATCGTGGAGCACACCTGTAATCCCAGGACCTTGGATGCTAAGGCAGGAGAATTGCTGTAAATTCAAACCCAGCTTAGACTGCAAAATGAGTTCAAGGCCAGCCTGAGCTGCATAGCATGACTCTGACTCAAAAAGACAAAGAAAACAAAAAGAAAAGAATCAGCCTGGATTTGGAGTTTTCCCTCTTAACTATTTTAACTGTGTCAGCCTGTTGTTTGTAAGCTTTCTCCTCTTTCAGAGTGTACCCATCAAGGGATCGGTCATGAACATGCACCCACTCTTAGCGCATAAGCCTTAGGTCCTTGACCTTTGTGGTTCCTGCAAGTCTAGAAGTGTATGCTAATTAGTTTAGAGCTGCCCAAAGGTCACTTGTCTGAAAACCCCTGGGACATTATATAAAACCATCTAAAAAGCCTTTTCCATTGCACACCTCATAAAGTTAATTTCACTTTGAAAGAATGTGTCTGAGGGAGGTGATGCGCCACGTACTCAGGTTGGTGGCACAGGAGACAGCTGTCCTGTCACCCTTGATATCCTGGCTGGCAGCCTGGTTTCACCACACAACTTCCTAATGGCCCAAGATGTACAAACTTCACACCTCCTCAATTAAAGGAGTACATTAGGAGTTGTATCTCAATATTACAGATGATTTTTTCTTAGTAATTTAAGATTGACATTAACCCCTGGAAGAAGGTATCATGGGACTGCAAGGCACTGATGAGCCAAAGGAGCACATTTGCAGTGCAGCAACTGGAGAGCTTAGGAGAGAGGCTTGATGCTGCAGATCACGAATCACTTGTTCTACACTTGTCCTTCGAGCACAACAATCAGGGGATGGGGAGATGGCTCAGTAGAATATGCGCTTCCCTGGCAAGCACAGGGGTCTGAGCTCAATCTCCGGTTCTACCAAAAGAAAAAGAATGAACACAGCAATCAGACACTGCGGATTTTCCAGACTTCACTCTCAACTTGATCAGCGTGGGTGTGATGGCAGGCATTATTTTTTATTTTAATTTCTTTATTTTGGTGGTACCAGAGATTGAACTCAGGACCTTGCCCTTGCCAGGCAAGCTATCTCCCTGGCCTAGGCATTACTAATGTCACAAAAAATAAGGCACCTTTTCCTTCCAAGCATACAGAGGCTTCTTGCTTGGGTAATTTGAAGTTGGGTAGGCGATGCAACTTTGCATGCCATTGTGAGCAGAGCCACTATGTGCTACACCAGGCCAAAGCATTTGATTGTCAACAAAAGAAACTCTATGTCCCTCTTTCCCTCCAAAAGTGATCTCAGAAGCAGGAAGTGCAGTGACTGAGTACTTGATAACCTGGATCCCTCCATAGGACCGTGTTAGACACATGGCATCAACAACAAATGAACTTTTGTGTTGGGCTGAGCCTCTGGTGTTTGGATATTATTACTACAACAAAACCCAGCCATTCCTGACTAATCCAGGAGGTGGCTTTTTGTTCAAAATTATGGATCTTCTTTCTAAGCCATCAACCTTTATTATTTTTCCAATAGTGTTATTTATTCATTAAATAAATACACACTTCTACACACTTTCCCCATCCTTGCCGTATGCTCTAAAATGCTTAAAAATGTGACCATGACCTCGAGTTGGGCAGGGTGGTGATTTGTCGCTTATCCATCAATAAATTTTTCTGCCATGGAACAAGTAGAAGAAAAAAAGTTACAAAGTACAAAGTTAGTATTTTGAATAGAACATATACAATATGGTATCATATGATAATAAAAAAGAGAAAACATGCAACAAAAAAGAAAGAGAACAAGAGAAAGTAAAATAAAAAATATAGAAAAAACACAAAGCAGGTAATTGGCAGTTTGCACCAATATGGCCATAGCCAACTCTCTGTATTTGGCCTCCACTCCAAGTGACATTTCTCTGGCTGCCTTTGACTTTCAGCATCCATATGGATGTGTGCTTAGCACACTGAGATATTCAGGAAAGGTAGCTGAAAGAGTAAATAAAGCAATGAGCCTCCGTTTTTACAATTTTGAAACCCTGTACAGCTTTAACTGGCCTACAACTAAACAGGAGTTCCACTGTACATTGAAAGGCAGCACAGGAAGTGAGAAGGGAACTAGAAATAAATGAGTTTGAATAGCTCTTCATAACCTTTAAACTCGAGTCCTTGAAAAGAGCAACTAAGAGATCGGAGCAATAATTCTTTGTCCTAGAAACAGGACATCACTGATAACTCAGAGCAGTCTGTTTAAAGAAAGTGTTTCAAATAAACTGGTTAGATGTCCTTGTTCTGTTTTCCTCCAGCTTCTGGGTGGGATGGAGAATGCAGTCAGTGCAGAGGTCTATCTATAGTCTTGATGGGGTGGGAGGTGAAAGTTGGGGATGGCTGAATAGTTCATTTTTCCAAAATTTTGAATGGAGCAAGGAATAGCCATGTGCCAGGGGCTAAGAAGGAGGAGGAGTTGCTTTTCATTCTACTGCTAAGGTAACCAGGAATCCCCAGTAGAATCTTCACCTGGCAATGAGGTAATCTACCTGGCCTGAGATACAGGAAAGGTCTATGGTAAAGGAACCCATCTGCTGAGACACCACAAGGTGTGTCATTAGGAGGCCATTTCAAGCACGCAGAAGGAAGCTGACCCTTCCTCTGGGGAAGGGAGTATAAGTTCACCCTCAAATGCAAACCTCAAATGTTTAGGACTTGAGATGGGAAGGCGAAGTCCTGCACAAGCAGAAAACTGAATCTGCAGGAGGGTGACTGCCACTTCACATGGGCAGGTGAAGCACTCCCTTGGTATCTTGTCTCTGAAGGACACTCAGAAACACGACAAAACCATTGGACCCTTATGGCTTTAGATTTGGAGAAAAAGAAAACCTCTCAGCATGAATATTTGCCTGGATTGTTCTCCCAATTTGAACTCACCATCTTGTACCTGTCTTCCCAAGCTACAGTTCTCTCCCATTTCTTATCAAAGGAATAAACATTCTTCTTATTTCCCTGACTTAATTACTACTCATCCCTTTTTTCATTTCATTCAAATTCTTCCCCTTCTAAATGTTTCTTGGATTTCCTCCTGTCATATCCTTGCTTGGATGTATACTCAGTGCTTCTACCAAATTCTAGACCACTACCTTCCTACAGGAAACATAAAACACACAAATAATGGAGTATTATCCCATAAAGCTAAGCAGAAATAATGAGTGTGATAAAAACAATGGCCCTATGTAAGAGATTTCCCAGGTAGTTTAGATTTACTACAATTTTATTATTTTCAATAAAATCAAATTGTTACATTCATTACTTTAAAGGAAATGAATTTTTAAATATTATTTTAAAGATATGGTCTGATTTTTTCCTCTGACATTTCTTTTTCCCCTCTTGACCTTTCTTTTTCCTTTCTCAAGCAGCTGGACAAGTCTGTACTCTTTAACCCAAGGAAAGAGTGAAACACTACCTAGCAAAAGAATTCTTTTAGTCACTTCTGTGTCACCAAAGCCTAGTCCCTTCAGGAAGTAAACATTTAGAACAGAAGCAAAAAAGTTGGGCACAAAAGTGATTTCAAGATTGGCTCCACCTTTTTTCTTGTTACTGAAGAAAAGATCCCAGGACTGACAGGAAAAATTTGAAGAAAGCAATAGGAACAAAGATATAAAAACTTAGGTCCTGCTCACCCATTTTAGTTGTGACAAACTCTGCACTGAGGTTTATAGGAGTAATCCTGAAGAAAATGAAGAGTGGTAAATTGGTATAGTTTCTTGGAAGATTAATTTGGCACCACTTAAAAAACTGAAACTCTATATAAGCAGGCATTTAAACAACTGAACTAACCGACAGGCCCCCCAAAAATTGAAACTCTGGATAAATTTTTACAGATGCTCATAAGAGATCAGTAGAAAAATATTGCAACATTACTTTTAATAGAAAAACTTTCAACAGCCTTTATACACATTAATGAGAGAGGGAATAAACAAAATATGGAATTTTCTGGGCAGAGATTATTGCATAGCAGTAAAAAGAAATAATTAAAATAACAGGAGGGTATTACCGAAGAATCTAGACCTTAGATTCTAACCTAAGAATCCTTAAGAGTTAACCTTTAAGCGCTTCATTTAAATGATGAGAAAGAATGAGAGTCTAAATTTCTAAGACTCAGGTCATTGTTTAGACTCCAACCTGTCCATGATGTCCCATGATGCCCCAAGCTATCTGGTTTACCCACTTTTAGTCAATTCCAAGCAGCAGAAACTTATCCCTTCAGACCTCCCCAGTATGTTATCACAGAACAGAAAGAGGAAGAAATGAGAATGAGAAGGTCTGCCCTGGCTCTTGACAACACTGTCCAGATGATGAACAGAACAGATTACAAAACCATAAAGCATCCCCCCCCAACCAAGTGACATAATTCTCACATCCATAGCGAAGGGTCCTCCTGATTCTGACTTCTGTCTTCTTATTAACAAACAAGAAAAACAAATTGTCACCTTCAAAATATTGTTCTTGATAAACTTCAGTCCTCAGTAGGGAAATGGATTTGCCTTAAGACAATGTTAAGTGAAATAACTCAGACATGCAAGTTTAAATATCACATGACTTCTCTTATGTGAGAAGTTCAAAATATAGATAAAGAGCCACGGTTAGATAACAGTAAGTAGGAAGAAAGACCTTTCTCAAAAGGGAAGAGTATAAAGAGATGAAGGGAAGGGTTAGAGAGGGAAAGGAATTAAAGAAAAAGAATTGAAATGTGTTTCCTACATTTTCCACCTCCTCCCAAGGAATGTACAACTTATGAACTGCATTCTTAATGTATACTAATACAAAAATTTTAAAAAATAAATTATTATCCTTGCAAAAGCCTTTAAGGTCAAACTAGAGAATCTAAGGTTGCTTGATTTCACTGCTGATATCTGCACCCATACAATATTTTTTCATTGGGTTTTTCCAAATCTTGGTCAGTACTCTAATATTTTTCTACTAGGTGATTAAAACTGGAGATGCTTTTTCTCAATTTAATGTCTAATTCTCAATATTACTATATCTTGTAGGAGGAATCTCTGAGCTTTCCAGGCAGGCACTACATAAAATTTCAACAGTATCTGGCCATCCGGATGTTTTGTCTTATAGCTTAAGAGCCCAATGTCAGAGAGATGGCCTTGACTCCATCTCTCAACAAGCCTGAGGTGGGAGTAGAAATCTCCCGGAACCACCACTGACCTCCCGGTATGGTCTGCTAACTGAGTGGGAGTAGGAGTGGGGAGCTCCACTTTAAGTACTAATTGTGTGCCTGACTTGGGCCGTGACATCGGAGGAAACTGCTCCACCTCTATAGGCTTCTTTTACAAAGGAGAAAAAGATTGCAAAGAGAAAAAGTTCTCTGAAGAGGACAGCAAGCTATAGAAGCGAAATGTTACAGTCATTAAGGAAGCAAGAGGAGACTCTACTTCTTCCTTCGACTAGGTCATTTGTGATGCCCAATCCACACTGACCCGTGTCATGGCCCAGCCATAAGAGATACGGTGCAGTCCCTACAAATGGCTCAGATTCACTTTTCACATATAAAGAACACACATTTGTAACTATTAATGGTTCATTCGCATGACCACCCATGAGTAAAGGGCATTTCCATCTCCTACATCTTTAATGGCAAATAATTAATGATGTGATAGAAATTAACAACAATTAACAACGCATACAGAACAATGGCAGCGGGTCAGAGACTCCAAGGAAACACAATACTTGGCTGTACAGACAGTCTTGCAATTTCAAACAGGGAGACTTCAGAAGAACACTTCTTGGAAATTATTTATCTGGCCATTGCCATGACTTTTCAAGGGGGAAACACTTCAGTTACAGCTCTAGGACATATTAAAAGTTTAGAATTCTCTGATGGTCCACTCAGATTCCGAGCCCTGAATCACCTCCCTTTAGTACAAGCTGCACTGGGTGGGTCTACACATTTGTTTTTGTAAGATTAAGCAGCTTGATGGAAAAAAGATTAGCACCACCTGGCATTTTATAAGTTTGTAAACTTTTGGTTAAACAATCAAAACAGTATTATGTTTTAGTTTAATGTAAATAAGTACTTCCTGAAATATAGAATAAATTTGTGTTATAGAAATTATATAATCTTACATTATAGATTATAGTGAATTTCTGAAATGGAGTTTTATTTTAAGCAATATGCACACTATCTATGAATAATAGAATTTATACATATATGTGTTTATCTTATTTTTGCATTTAACTATAAGGATTTCTGTAACTATTATTGTTGTATATAGGTAAGAGAATAAATAAACTGCCTTAGCTTTATCTACATGACAGTGCTGGAGAACATTACCACTAGCATGTTAGATTCCCCACATTCACTTGGTAAAGATTTCCCTCAAGCTAGAGTCTCACATGTTTCACCAATGCTAAAAATAAAACCAGAGAGAGTGAGTTGAGCCCAAATATACAAATAGATAATCTAACCAAGGATATCCACCAAGGGTATCCTACTGTAGAGTGGGAATGCATATATATATCTGCTTCCACCCACAAAGTAATTACAATTATAATTACATTACCTGTAATTATAAACATAATTAATTATACTCCTACAGTGCTTCAGAGCTTTAAAGTACATTCACATGCATTAATTATTTAACCTCATCAGTATCCTGTAAAGCAGGCATAGCAGAAAACCCACAGAGTAAAACCACAGGCTTCGCCCTGAGCCCAGGGCTACTGCTTCCTGGTGGCCATTTCCTTATTATTGTTCCCATAAACCAGGCTGACGCTGAGAATGAGAAAACATTTTCTATGGACAATGGTGTTTCTAGCTTATTGGTCCAACAGCTATCAGAACTCTTAAGAGTGGTTTTAAGGGAAGGATAGCCCTGGACTTTGTGCAGAGAGGACACCAGTTCCTGTGACCTAGAGGCCCGGGTTTAGCTCAGAGGCACAGGAGCAACTGGCCGGCATTGACACTCATCCAGGTTTTTACAGAAAAGTAATTAAAAGGACAGCCTTTGAAAGTCATTGTCCCACTAGTGCACACCAGCTTCTGGGAACACATGTCACGCTGCAGAGCACCTTGGGACAGGAGGAAGTAACTAGACCATCGAGACTGTATGCATCAGCTCTCTCTCTCTCTCTCTCTCTCTCTCTCTCTCTCTCTCTCTCTCTCTCTCTCTCTCTCTCTCTCTCTCTTTCTCTCTTTGGATTGAACCCAGGAGGGAGAAATCATGGAGCTATATCCTCAGCCCATGTTATTTTTGTAGGAATGTATGTACATATTAGATCAGCATATTTGTTCCTTGAAATAATTCAAGCAGGTTTTTCCCACTTTCAGAAACAACAAATCCAGTGATCCAGAGTATCAAGCTTCTCTGTGTGCAGATGCTTGTACAGCTTCACAAACACTCCAGCACTGAGCACCCAACTGAGAGATCAGAGTTCAGCAGGTGTGAGTTAGGCCTGAGCTGCAGCTGTTGGCTGCCTTGTTTATTTGTTTGCTGTTTAAAGTTCCCAGGTGGTCAATGTGCAGACAGCACTGGGACTACTAAAGAACTTGATGGGCAAACATTTCTCGCGTTCCTCTTTGGTGGTACATGCTCTCCATGCAATGGGAGAGCCTAAGGGTTCACCTAAGGGTGAACAGGATACCACCGCTGCTCTCAGTTATGCTTTCCAGGAGCTGCACATGATTAAGGAAGAAGATAGAAACGGTATTGGGAAGCTGAGCAGGAGCTGGGAATTTAGCCACTGAGCCCCAGAATGAATCCTTGCAGCCTGCTGGGAGAAACAGAGGGGCCTTAAGCAAGATAGTGTTGATACTAAATAAAGCAGATAAGGAAACCTCAGGAGACTGCTGTGTAAAACAGTCCCCACTGCAGCAGTCAGTCGGCATAGACTAATTTGTCATCCTGCGCCTCCCTTCTACGTAATAGAGGCTGTGAATGGCCACAGCACCCAGGCACAGGTCAGGCCCTGGCGCCTACATGGCCCCTTGGTGGGGCATGGCTTTTCTTCGGCCAATGGGAAAGGAAGAACATTTGAGCTGCTGCTAAGTTCTGGTCCCTTTATTTGAACTTCCCCCCAAACAGGCCAGTTCATGGTATTTATGGCTTGAAGGAATTTCCATCTGTAAGTTTATCTTCTTGTTAAAAATCCCCAAACCTAAACAACCAAAGACAATAAATCAAAGCTTAAGTAAGAAGCAAAAACTTGTCTTTACAAGCTGGAATCCTTACAGTTGCTAATGTATTCATTTTTAGCAACAGGCATCATAAAAAGTTAAGCGATTCGGGAATCAGAAGAATGAGTTTCCCTTCACCTGTGGAAGCAAGAGGTATGGAATTGAAAAGACATGGTCCATGCTCAGGAGAAAGAGCTGGACAGTGTTTCCCAGGAGCTCCAGCGCTCCTCAAGGCTCCATCTCTCTCAAACAACTCTTGCTCCTTTTATACTGTCTTAAGTCAGGTCTCACTAAATTGACTTGGCTGAGCTTAGCCTTGCAGCGTCTCCTGCCTCCACAAAGCCTGTGCTCCTAGGCCCAGCTTTTTATCCTTAACTGATCCTTCTGGTGGGTGATGATGACCCTGCCCCAGTCTCTTTTGCAAAAACAATGATGCCAAAGCAAGTGCATCTCATTTCTGAACACCGAGTGGTTGCGCAACTCCATCATTGGTGAAGAAATCACAGCTGATCACGGTGGCCACTTAAAAGATACCAAAAGCTACCGTGATTATACTGAAACATTAAGAAGTTACCACTCAGCGCCCACTGACCCACAGGTCTACTCTTTAAAACAATTCAGCTCTTCTTGTCCACACCCGTGCTCTAGTGCAGTACCAGTGACAAGGTCAGACAACAGGCTTTCAGCACAAGACCCAAGTTGTTCCCACCAGCACATCCTTACATGGGCTGGGGTGCCTTTTCCCATTGCCTAAGTCAGCCCCATTCCTAGGGACAACAGACGGAGTCCTTATAACCAAATGTCTTTACTCCTAGATGTATGTACTGACTGACTGACCATAGTATCTGAAACGTTGCTGAATTACAGTTTAAATTTTTTCTGGAAAACCTTTGTTGGCTTCTTTTTGGGGGGGAAACTGTGGGCATACTTCCCACTGGCTCAGAGCTTCTCCTTCCAAATGCATTTTATCTCTGATCCACATTTTAACTTGCTTTGTATTATTTATCTCACATTTCACCAAAAGTTTTCCGGGAAAATATAATAATAAACACACATATAGAGTGTAGTATTTAAATTCTATGACTCATGGTCAGGGAAATTCTTTGTTTTCAAACACTACCCCATGTGGGCAGAGAAGAACTCAACCTCCCAGGGTTGGAAATGACTGTGGTTCCTAAGAGTGCTCCTGTCATCTGAGGTGTGGGCCAGGGAGAAGAGTCACCAGGGGGGAACAGACTGTCCTCTGCCAAGTCTCAACCAGAGGAAGCCAAGCATTAGCTCAGTATTTCTCTCTTTGACAAGGAAAGTACACATTGCTTGGGCTGTCCAAGGCTCAAAGGGAAATCTACACTATTCTTTCCCCCTGAGAAAGTTTTCTCCCGTTTCCTCTCCCTGAGAAATTAAAACGATACAAAACAGTTGAAACAGTTCTCACAGTCAGATTTCCCAGAATTTGCAGTGGTTAACATCTGGTCATATTTTCCTCAAGTTTTTTTTTTAATACTATATGTTAGATTCTATACCAAGTCCCTCAATTCCGTCTACTCCCCTCACCCAAGGGAAACCACTTTCACTAGCTGGGTGGAGATCTTCCAAATCCCTTAAAATATGTGCACTTCACAACACTGTGCATACCACACGTACTTTGTGAGCTATAAAAATGGCACCATCCTCTATAGTCCATGCAACTTATGTTTTTCTCCTTAACACTGGGTCTTGGGCAGCCCATCCAGCTTGTACTTAGTAACTTCTGTGCAATCAACTATTGATGGATATTTAGATACACTTTACTTTTAAATTCTGGAGTCTCATTAGTACATTTTGGATATACACAATGAGGGTGTTTGGGTTCTTTCTAGCCCTTTATACTTTCTATAGTCCTATACTGAGCATTTTTGTACATGTCTGTTCGTACACACGTTTAGTTCTTTGGGTAGAAAACATCCTCAGCTGTGGAATCGGTGGGCTGAGGGTGCACACAATTTCTACTTTGCTCAGGCACTGCCAGTTTTCTAATGTGACTATGAATGACAGTGACTTAGACAACAGCATAGAATGAAAGGGTAATCACCCTCACATTTTAGCCAATATGTATCACTAGATGCATAATTTTGTAAGATATTATGTACAGTCTGGATAAGTCTTACTTTTGAGGTTTTCTTTGTTTTTTGAGGTCAGTTCAGCCCTCCCTGAGGGCAGGGCTGGCATGGCACGTGGTGCTGGGGCTAGAACTTCAGTCCCTGCACACTTGCCTAAGCTTGCCTGAGCAGGCACCACTTTGGACCGCTGAGCTACCTTGCCAGCCCCCTTGAATTGCTATTCTATATTCATATGATATAGAATACACAGTGAAATATCTCTCTCTCTCTCTCTCTCTCTGTCTCTCTCTCATGTTTCCTCCCTCTCCCTCTTTCAGGTCCCTTCTTTGAGAAAAAAACATGTTAGTATTCTTCTAGCGCCAGAGAGATGGCTCAGTAGAATAAGTGCTTGCCTGGCAAGCACAAGGGTCTGAGTTCAGTTTCTGGTTATACACACACACACACACACACACACACACACACACACACACACACACACACACAGTAATAGTAACAACATCTTTCCAAAGAGTTTTATGCACTTATAGGAAATAGTTTATATGCTTCTCTACAGTCATGGTTTATAAATTTAAAGTTAATATACTATGTCATAAGGTTTGCTTCTTTCACTTACAATATCTTAAAGATCATTTCCTATCAGTTGATATGGAGCCACTTCCTTTTATCTCCTTTTTCCTTTTCATTGGCTGTAGAATATTCCTTTTAAATTGTGGACCAAAATCTGTTTAACTAGTTTCTTACTGATTCACATGTATGTTGTTTCTAGTTTTTCATAATTAAAATTGTGCTTCAGTGACTACTCATAATATCTTATACATGTACAATATTGAAAGATAAGTTCTTAAAAGTAGAGGAACTCAGTTAAACACTGACTATCTTTGTAAAAAAAAAATGTGCTGCCAAATCAACCTCTGTAGAGACATGTTCTTACTAGCTTTGTCTATGGCTCTTCTCTTTGTAAAAGATTAATGTAATAATGACAGGTAACACACCATGTTTATTTGAAAACCAGACATGAGTCTAAATCCATTACTCATTTTTAAGAAGCCATTATGGAAAATGTCCAATGAATGTAATAAAATCATATAATACACTTACGTATATACTTCACAGCAAGCTTCAGTAATTAACAACATAGGGCAAAGCTCCTTTTCCCCATACCTGTTCCCTTCCCCATGGTAACCCATCACTGGATTATTTTAAAGAAAATTCCAAGCATCATAAAATTTCATTCACAAATAGCACCATTAAGACATAAGGATTTTATTTTTTTTATTTTATTGAAGTACAAATAACAATGAGACAGTTTCAAGACAAATTAACAGGACAGATTCGATAAATTAATACATTGCAAACTGTTTTCATAATGTTTTGGTATCATACAAGGTGCATGCATGATATTACAGACATTATTATAGCAGATGCGTCTTATTGAGATAAGGATTTTTTTTAAAAAAATCACCACAATATCATTGGTATTGATGTTAGTCACTTTCCATAGGATGCTCTCTTCTTTATTATGGAGACAAAACACCGGACACCTGCAACTTTAAGGTGGAGAGGCTTGTTTTAATGCACAGTGCAGTCTCTGGTTGACTGGCTCCAAGGTAGAAGTGACATGGTGGAGGGGCTTAGACAGAGAACAGCTGCTTAGGTCACCAGACCAAGAAGAAAAGAAGGGAGGGTGGAGTCAGGGGGAGTACCCGAGCCAGGACACACTCCAGTAACCCCTCTCTTCTGTTCAGACTCCACCTCCCAAAAGCACATTGAACCCTGAACTCATCCGTGGATTACCCTACGAAGGTGCACCTGTGGCCTAATCACCTTCCAAAAGCTCCATCTCTGAGCCCAAGAGTTTGAAGAGTCGTCCTAGATGTAGACCACAACAGCATTGCTTCAACATTAACAAGAATGTTTTACCATCAATAAAAACCCACTCACCATGATGCATCTCCAGATGGTTCCAAAATATATTTCTGTATTCCTTTTATTTGACTCAGAGTCTGATGGTCCATATTTCCTTTGCCTGCTGTGGTTCCCAAATCTCTCTTATTCTCTAGTGGTGGTCATTCATCTCATTTTCTCACCAATTACTTAGTAAAGAAAAGAGCAACCTATGTCTCAGTCAGTTGTATTTTAACTTCATTGATAGTAGCTTGAGGGCTGTGGTGTGTTTTCACTTAGATGTTTGCCTTAAGAGGAGTGTAAGTTTGCTACAGCCAAATTTCAGTATCAGAGATGGGTATTCCATTGTCATTTAAATACTGTAAGTGCATGAATTCAGTAAAATATTCCAATATAGTCTAGTAGTCCATAATAGTAGTGGATTATCTGTAGGATCGGCAATGTCAGAAGTTGTTGACTTGAGCTATTTACAGCTCAGCATGTTAGTATGGCTCTACTTTTTATACCTAGTTTTTATACTTTCTGCTGGATGGTTAAGACCAAGATAAAGCAAGACCTATATAACAAGAAATGTAACTTTTGTATCTGACAAGGTCAGTTGAATCCCCTCAGGATTTACCCTGAAACCCTGTACTGCCATTTGTAGATCCTTTGTCAGTGTCAGCCATGTGGGTGAGTCATGGCCATTGCTTGACCAATTTGCTCTCTGTGAAAGCCTGAGAGAATATTTTCTCTCCATGTGACTCCCCTTAGGCACACTCTACATCATCGATCACATTCCCATAATCTCCTTGATTATAAAATTTGGGACACCACTGAATTACAGGATATTACAGTACAGGTTCTCCTATGTCCTGAGTCCTCACTGACCTTGAATGGCTAGGGCCAAAATGTTGGATGTCCTTATAGCCCTTCTTTTTCTCTAATTTTTGTTCTGCAAACTTACATTGTTAACATGGAATACCCATCTCTGACAAAACTAAACAAAAAAAGGAGATACAAATGAAGACCCATTTTGTGTCTGTATGTTAAAAATAGTTAATTCAATAAATAGAAAGATTTGTACTAATAGTGTTTGTGGGCAATATCAGGTCTGCATCTTGTACTATATATAACCACTAAGAAGACAACAATATGCAATGGTATTAATTATTGAAACTGTCCTACTAATCAGTTTTGAAAATGTCTCATTGCTATTTGTTTCTCAATAAAATTATAAAGAAAAAGCAAATTTCAATATCATTTAAGTGTTTTTTTTGGTATCTTGCTATTCAAATACTTTTCCATTCCATTTTTGTCTCTTCCTGTTAAGTTTATTCTCTACCCTTTTCTTTCATGGTTTTGTGACACAGACCACACTTTAACATCTCTGTGGCTGTGCCCACAGGTCCTTTTAATTTAGTCTATATCTCTCATCTGGCCCTAATACCACACTGTTCTGATAACTATAGCTTTTTAGTATGTCAAGCCATTGTTAGGACAAACGTGGTTTAGATTTTCTTTTAAAGTGCAATAAAATCAAGCCGACCAGAGCCCTTGCATGTCCAAACAATGAGGAACATCTGGCAGACTGTTGGAACTGAGGTGGGAGTCTGTGCTGCACTAACAGATAAAGTTTAAAGGCTAGATTTCCTTTGTTTAGAAAAGTTTTATGCAGCTCTTCTGCAAATGCCAGGCTTTCACAGTGTCCTCTCAGGTCACCGAAGATATTCTGCCTCCTCCCTGTTCTTCCTCCCTCCCTCTCCACATGGGCAGAGAGGAAGGGAGGAAGAGCACAGGCACCCCCTCCCCCACTAGCTGAGGAGGGGAAGCTCAAATTTGGGGCTCACTGATTAAGAAAAAGAGGCCCTAGATGTGGGAAAACGTCAAAACTCCAGCTCGATTCTTGCTATTTGTTGTCCTGCCAACTACTACATTTAGTAGACTCACATACCTCATAGAGCCAATAACTGAGGGATTGGGATTAATTCCAACACGTAGTGCTTGGCAAGTCTGGAGGTGGCGGGGGCGGGGGCAGCAGTGAATAACCTGAGATGCTCTCAGATGACAAAGGCGAGAACACATGGAGCTCAAGAACAGAAACCTGGCTCCCTCCCTTGGCTGATCAAGGAAAAGACTTCCACCCTGCCATGTGCAACTCTTCCCAAAAGCAAATGTGGTGTTCTTTGTGCCCAGCTTTCAAAGATCTTCATACGTCTTCATATTACTAACTAAACAATAATATTTCAGCAGGAAAGCAAAGACAATATAGTTGCTAAAACTTTAATTCAAAGTATTTCAAATGCACTATACAGAGAAGAGATGTGCTTGAGTGTCTTGGAGTTCATTTAATGAAGCCAGAAAAGTGATAGGCAATTTCATCACCAAGATGGATAAAGGGAATGCTATCTCTTTGGAGACTTAAAAAGAGGAGTAAAATTAAAAAATCAATACATGACATATTTTCTAATAGGTGGATTGCGAAGAGTTATGCTGCCAGTAACTTATCTCCAAATTGAAATGAGATTTGTTTAGCACAACAAGACCAATGTCTAGGACTTTTATTCTCCCATCCAACAAGTATTGGCTGAGCTATATAACACTGAGGGACCCACCCTGAATAACACATGCATGGTACCATGCTTCATGGAGTTTCCATTCTCATGCTGAAAAGGCACACAAGTGAAAAATAAGGATGAGCTGCATAGCTGGGACAGAGGCTGAGACTGGGGCCACGTCCAGAGGGCCTCTGCTATGTAGGATTGTAACAGGAGGCTCAGCTGAGGAGCAGCAGTTTGTTTCTGGGGTGAGGATGGCAAAGGACCTGGCCAAGCAATTACCAGGATGAATGAAGTTCCTGGTAGAGCAAGGAGCAATGGGCAGGACAGTGGACCAGTCATGGACCTTAAGGAAAAGCAGGAAGATAGTCCCTGGCAAAGCCAACCCAGAGGGCAACAGGCAGGAAATGATGGTCACAGGCCGGGCCTTGTATGGTACTTTGCTCACATTTTTAGCCTAAGACCCATAAGAAGCCTCAGGCAATGCATTATTATTTACAAGAGGGGGGCCTATTTAAATGTCCACCCACTGGAATATGGTAAAAAAAAAAAAAAAAAAAAAAGTATGGCACTTCAGTACAGAAAGCCACTGGGGCAAAATATAAATATTCTGGTCTTTCTGAGATGTGATGAAACTAAAAGGCCATCATGCTGCATGGTGCGATGCCTACCCAGCATGCACTGTCCCTTGTTTGCCCTATAACAGGGCCCTGGCTTTGTTTCAATCCCTACTCCCTGCCTAGGCAACCTATGCAACTCAAGTTTAGCCCACCCACATGTCCCCTGGGCATCCTAAATATGATGACCAAAGCTGTTATTATTGCTACAATCAGAAAACATTTTTCAAATGTTTTCTGATTGTAGCAATCTCATCATCTTTCTCTTCTTACCCTAGAAATGAGGAACAAATTCCCTTGCAAAGTCAGTGATCAGACATCATGGACCAGCCATCCCTTCAGTATTTCCACCCTCTGCTTGTTCTCCAAGCTCCTGGCATTTTTTTGTTCGCTGAATCACACTGTATTTCCCTATCGCAGGTGTTTTGAGCATGATATTCTCTTTCTCGTACCTCCAGCAGAATTCTCTTGACCACCCAGCATAGGTCAAATCCATCTGCTTTTTATATCCAAAACAATTATGTACATTTATCTCTTGGCCCTACTCATAGTGTGTATTCATGCATTCTTGGGTAATTATTTTATAAGCAGCTATTTTCTTCATCCAAATCCAAGACTTCTGAAGGAAGGACTATGTCTTTCTTGCTCATCAGCTTAGAAACCAGCACAGTACTTAGGGCATGGTAGGTGCCTACAAATACTGAGAAAATGAATAAATCTGGAGCTGTCTTACACACCAGACATACACTAAATATAAGTGAATTAGGAGAAGGAGATTTGTATTTGTTCTGTTGATTTTGACCAAATCAATTTATATGATCTTAATTTTTAAGTACAATATACAGTAGTACTTGAGTTCACCAACACTTCGGTTTGCAAACAATTTGGTTTACAAAACCAAAAAATTGATAGAAGTGTTTGACAAAATTTTGTTTTTGTTTTCAAACTGCATTGGGTGGCAAACATGACCATGGCCATCTTTCTCACCCAAAGACAAACAGTACCATCTTTTCCAAAGTCATAGAACAAATAAAGTTCTTGAGCCAAGGTACCACTGTATGCCTCTTTCTCCATCCAACCCATCAGTGCATTTGGTCAATTCTAGCTCCCAGAAATACATCCCAGATCTATTTTCTTCCCTTCGTGTCTGTGATTAACCTGGCCCAAATCACCAACAGCTCTATTTGAACCATTGCCATCCCTTCTCAACTGACCTGTCACCACCTACGTTTGATCATTTTCAGGAAGCAGACAAGATAATCTTTGAAACAAATGGCATCCTGTCAAACTCCAACTTAAAGCTATCACTTTCCAACACATGACCTACAAAGAAACACACTTCAGCTATTGTTCAGCTTCCTTATTCTGTCTTCTCCAGTTCCTGCAAAGCTCAGTGACACAATGATAACTTTCTCCAACTATGTCTCTACACCCAGAGAGTGGCCTTACCTGTATCTCCATTTTTCCCACCTCAGGGCCTGCACTGGCTGGTGTCTTTGTTGACAGGGCTTCCCATACAGCCATCTCCAGCCACCCCAACTATCACATCACTCCACTGTAATGCTTTGTCTGTCACATCTCTTGTTTATTTCTTTAGGTGTCCTCTTTAATGCTCTACTCCCTGTACGTAGAAAATACCAGGTTTGTAAGAGCTAGTTGTGACTGGTTGGCCAAATAGCTCAGTGGATTAAAGTAGCTATAAGCAGGCATAGGGGCCAGGGGTTTGATCCCTGGGCCTGCTGTGCTGGCCCCGCCATGGGGGCACACTGAGAAGGCAATTGAGACTGGGCATGGTGGTGCATCTCTGTAATCCCAGCACTTGGGAGGCTGTAAACAGGAGAATAACTATGAGTCCAATCTAGTAGTGAAACCCTGAATACTCTGTAGATCCTTCCCTAAAAAAATACAGAAAATAAATAAATAAATAAAAATTTAAAAATAAGAGTTGGTTGATAAATTTCTAGTGAATGAATGGATGGATGAATGGATGAATGAATGAACAACTTCCTTTATTTATTACAAAGTGCTTTCCAGCTCTTTTATTTCACTGGAAGTACTTTCTTTTGGCAACTTCAAGTAATGGTTTTTGGGGACTCTTCCTCTGGAACCTCTCTCCTGCTTCCTGCTGTCAGATGCTTTTTTCTTTCTGAAGGGTCTTCCTTCTTCTTGTGACTCTTTCTCTTGCTACCCAGGTGACTGCCCTGCCTTCTCCCTTTACATGGCTTCCCCATTCTTACAGGTGGAACAGCCGCCCTGCTTCTCATTCTTCTCCTTCTCCTAAAAACAGCATCTGTCCTGGAACTCAGCAAGTTCTGTTCCCATGATGCAGTGGCCTGCACTTCCCACTCTAGACTTCCCCATTTCCACTGTTCATCTTTTCCAACTAGCCTTGCTTCCAAAAAGTCTTCTTTAATTTCAAAAGAATCATGATTCATCCCTGCCCCACAACCCAGGAATTAAATTGTGGCTAATTCTTTCTTTCCCCTTGGCCTACACAACCAGCCAGTCATCTTTCCTCCTGAGTCTTCCATGTACTATTTCTTGGATTCAACTTTTCTTTTTCGATTTCCATCTGTGGCCCTTTCTACCTTTCATCTAAAATAATGCAACCTGTCTTTACTTTGTAAATACCTCTTAGCTCTAAAATTCAGAATTGTGAGATAGAATTGGAAAGAAGCTTTGAAGTAACCATTCTCTCATTTTTTTAGATAAACTGAGTCCCATAGAGGTGACTGGATTCCTCAGTACTTCAGTGAAGTGCTCACTTTAGATGTCTTCACACCTCTCCCTTCCTGCTCTCCTCTGTTTCCAGAATTTTCTCTTCAATTTGGCTTTCTTTCACTCACAGCTGCCATCTTTATCTTCCTCAAGATAGAAATAATCTTGCTACTCTCCCATTCAAATAACTTCTGTAGTTAAATTAAGATAGCTACTCATACTTCCTAGATCAACTGCTTCCAAATTTAAATTCAAATCCCCAGCCTGGGACCTGACATTCAAATTTTCCTAAGTTGTTACCTCTTCTAGCCTGAAAGATCATAAAGGAGATCAAAAGGAGAAGAGTATTAGAAGACAAAGTTGAGACCAATATAAAAAAAGAGTTTTCTGACTATGAAAATTGTCTCACATGTGTCATAGCCATCTTCTGGTGGGGGCCTCTTCTGGGCTGCAGGCAGGTAACTCAGGGTTGTATCCTCGCATGGAGGAGGAGTGTGAGCTGCTCTCTGGCCTCTCCTTACACAGGCACTGACCCCATTCGCAAGGGTTCCATCCTCACAAGCTAATTACTTCCCAAAGGCCCCATCTCCAAATACCAACACATGGATTTAGAATTCAATATGTGAATTTGGGGTGAAAGGACAAACATTGAGTCCACTGAACACTCCATTCTAACCTACTTCGGGATTTCTTTTCTTGTTCCCTTCCAAACAACGTAGCTTGCCTCATGCAGTCTCACACTTTCCCATTTTTCCATGATTTTGCTTATGCCATTCCTATTGCCATGACAGCAGTGTGTATGTCATTTCTTCGATGATCCCTCTAGTTCTCTTTCTCTGTCTTCCCCTCCCCTCTTCTTCCATCTATTTCCCTTTTTCTTTTCTATGATGTTTCTCTGTCTCTGTCCCCCTGTCTCTGTCTATCTCTGTTTCTCTCCCTCCATCTCTTCCCTCTCTCTTATATTAGATACCTTTCTTGATAGAATCATGTGAGTTATATTCCTCAGGGAGGAATCCAATCACTTATAGTTTCATTCCCTCCCTATTTCCTCTTCCAAGAGATCTTGTACACCATTTTTGGGACAGAGACATATTTTCTTTTGTGGTGCTTTCCTGTTAGGGCCCCTCCAGCTATCCCTGCCTTGACTCTGTGGCTCTCCATATGCAGCTCTGGGCCTCCAAAAGTGGTTCCCATACCAAACTCCCAGCGCAGGGTCCATCCCAATTGGTCAAGGGAACACATCCAGTTCTCCCCTCCCAGCCCCTCCTCCTACTTCCTATGCTGCACAGGCCATTCTCTCAGCTAAAAATGCTTTTCCATTTCTTTTCTGCTAAAATATGTGGCACACTGCTTCTTAGAAAGGCTTTCTCATGAAGGTCACTCTTTTTATTCTAAACTTTTTCATTAGTCAGTAATCAGATGCCTTCCTCTATCTTTATACTAAAATTTTCTAGCTGATTTTAGCATGGACATCTTTTTTCCATATTGAGAACATGAGCCACCTCATATTTCTTTGGCCCACTTCCCACTCACCCAATGTATCCAATACACAGGAGACAGTAAACACTTTTGGATATTCATTAATCAAATTATCTTTGCCATGGAAATTTTATAAAACAATGACTAAAACTATATGGTATTCAGATAAGCAAAATCAGACGGGAAAGAAGAAATAGGAAAGGGGAAATGGAGAAATTGAACATTCATAGTAAAATAGAAGTCATAAGCCCTTAATAGTTTCCTAAAAGAGCAGGCATGGGGAGCCTTACTCAAAGTCTGAAGACAGAGACACCAGAGATGTACTCATTTAACACCAAGATGAATTAGGAAAGCTGCCCCAAATATTTTTTTCCTGGGTGATGTCTCATATGATGAAAAGCTTGTACTGTGTCGTGGTTGCACCTCTGACATATGATGTAACCCATTGGCGCAATGTCTGGATTCCTTGATTTGTCTCTGTCTTTGCCTATTAGAGTGTCAATTCTAAAATGAGAACAGAAATGGGTCCGTGGAAGCATTTGATGCAGAAGGTAAAATCTTTCTGCAGAATTATGCACAGAATTAACAGTCATTTAGGAAGTGTAGCAAAACCAAATAGGACAGTGTGAAAGTTATTGTGTAAAGACAGTTCGCTCTGAAGGCGGGCCCGAAGAGGTCTTCCTGCCTAAATCTCTGGACCAAATTATGGCAGACAAATACAGTGCTTCAATTTGGAGATGGGGCCCATCATTCTTCCAGATATTTCCAGAAAGGTAACTTGTACTGCAGGAAAATCTCCAACATAAGGCAGAACCACACCAGGCTGTAGACACTCATGCTGGCATGGATAGTGACCAGTGGTCACTGCCTATCAAGATACCAGAGGGCTCTGTGAAGGAGGCAACTGAACATTCTGACATAAATTGAATAAATTCAGTTCAGGGGTAGACCAGCAGAGACCCCTCTGCAGAAACCTCTGGCAAGTTCTTCAAAGACAATTAGCTCTGCCAACCAAGATTCTGGCTTGTACCTTGCTCTCTTTCTCTGTAGAAATATTCAGATTGTTTTAACAGAACACATGATTTCAGTTCATTGCAATGCTGCTAGCTCATTTGAAGAGAAAGAGAATGAGGGGGAGAGAGAAAGAGAGAGAGAGAAAGAGAATCATGACTTCTGAAGGCTTTTCAGCTATCTTTCATAGAGCCCTCCCAGATACAGCTCACATTTGGCGAGTTTAATGAGTTTCCTCTCCTATCTCTGTTTTCCATCACTAAGATCATTCTTGAACCATGTAAGCTGGAGTGGGCTTAGCCCAATGCTCATAAACCTTGTCCTCTTCTGCTTTCTGGGTCATGTTGACCTGACGTTGGGCAACTGTGCTGTGGCCGCCTCCTGGCAGCTGGCTGGACACCCATCTCATGGTGCTGTGGCCCATCTAGCATCTTCCCAGATTGCTGGTGGCCATGACCTGTAGGCAGGCATCAAGAGATGGAGGCAGAGTATACTGGCTCTGTTCTCTCCCTCCCTTGGTTGCCATAAAACTCTGTAAAAGCATGTTTCTACTACTTTGCTGAGTTTAGACTAAATACCACCAGCCATTGCTTGACCTTTGAGTTCTACTTGAGGTCCTTAGTCTTAGCATTCTTCCTTATGTCTTCTTATGGCAATAATCCCACCACATATTCCCTAGCTGTAATTCATGTTCATCAGATCTCCAGACTCCTCCTCCTTCACCTGCTGACCTCTCCTTGTAGCAGCCTACAGTCCTGTAGAAGATTACAAATGCTAGGCTGTTCCTTTTCCAAAGTTTCTTCTCCCCACCCTGTGCTGAATTAATAGCTGCCTTTCTGCCTGACTTCTCCTTTTTAGGAATGTATAGGAATAAAATATGAACAGGTCCTACCATCAGGCTTGGGAGATGTGGGAAGACTAAAATGTCTAACTCAGGCTTTCCCAATAATTTGAGAAATGAATCCAGACAATCCTGGTATTCTTTAACAGCTGTCTTTGAAGGGAAAAAGATGGAAAGGGAGCAGATGTTCTGGGCCCCCCAAAAGAGGTTGCCCTCTTTAAGACAGATGTGAGGCCAGATGGGCCCACAGCAGAAGAAGCTGACAGGACCTAAGAAGGCAATCAAAAACTTCCACCCCGATAATTGGCAAACTGGTATTTTCTAAAAAAAAAAAAAATTTTTGCTTTCAAGAGGGTGTTCCAACAGCACAGGGCAGGTCACAACTCAGATCAGTAATGGAACTGTTGCCTACAGTTAAGAGATATATGAAGAGAAAAAGGAGAGTAACTGATCCTGGGCTATAACCCTCATTGTAATCCTCAAGGATAGTTTAGCTTCTCAATCCACTTAGAATCAAAATGATGACACCTGAATTCTCAGAGATTTAACTGAAGGAAAAATGAGTTTGCTTATTTAAAACCCTTTCTTAAAAAAAAAAAAAAAAAAAAAAAAAAAGACTAAAACCATTTCTTATTAACACTAATAGGAATTAATTACAAACTTCTATTCTGATTTACAGACACCTGCTTAGCATCAGCAACACAGAACCACCCCTCCAATTATTTGGTGATACAATGGCACATTCATTTTGTTCAGTGGAGTCAGGACTTTTCTCATTTCCTATGTAGCCACCTTAGGCTCTGCTCCTATCTTCCTATCTTAAATTACCACCAGGCCTCGAGCATATTTGCCTGGTTTTGAAAGCAACAGGAGGTACCTTTTGAAGTTTCTGAAATACACACACACACACACACACACAGAGGCATGCATGCACTCATGCACACACAGGCCTCTTAATCCAAGTATAACATAGTAAGATCCCTCTTGTGCAAAAGTTTCCCAAAAACTTAATAGCTTTCAGACATACGAGACTTTTATTTTCTCCTCTTATTTTAATGATCTATCACAATTAGATGTCGTTCTTATTTATAATGCTATTTTTGCAGCAACAAAGAAAACAAGATAAGTGATGACCACAGTGACTTTAGAAGTCAGCCTAGGACATTATTTTCTGCTATTAGTCCTCACCAATGTCAAGTGCAAAACTTAAATGAACAGACGCTTCCCTTATTGGAATGACTTCAGCACTTTTGCTGCCTCCCATTGATTTCTATTTACTGTGGCAGCCTCGGGCAAGAAGAACATATTTCCGTGCCTGAAGAAGCAAGCTAGGACTCCACTAGAGTATATAGATGCAAATGTCATAACGAAATACTACTGGAAGGTTATTCTAAAACTTAACATAATACAAAAGGAACACTTTATGTAGTGCTGATACAAGTATGACCTTCTCCTTAGCGTTGTATTTAAGTCACCTCTGTTTCTCATATTGACAACTGGCCTATAGGACTTTAACTTAGAAGTAAATGTGATCTCAAAATCATTTTAATACTGAACAGAGTAGCTGAAGATAGGTCAAGTGTCCCAAATTCTGGACCAGAAGTAACTTTGCATCTTATAGAAAGTGAAGCGAGTACTTCTGCTAAGTCACAAAGTTACCGTTGGGGATAGATGGATGTAAGGAATCACTTTTCACCAGAAATACCAACAATAAGTATTTCTATGGTCCAAGTTGGTTCCATGAAGGAATAAAAACCTACAGAAGAGACAAAATAAGCTTTGAGCTAATTTCTAATGCTTTTGGTTCTTTGTAAAATATTAACCTCAGGGCTCCAAGAGGTGAAAAACCAATGGAATAAAAGCAATCAGAAGATATTCTTGGTTTTTGCTCTCCTCTAGCTTATATCTATACTAAAAATCCAGTCATATTATGGCATATTCAATTCATCTACCAAAGATAATTGGGTAGGAATATAAGTTACTATCTTTTCTTAAATCTTGTCTCCTATATTCTAACATTTCAAACATTTACCAATGCCCAGTGGCTACACAATAATAATAATAATAATAATAATAATAATAATAATACTGAAATAAAGTTAAGCCAAAGTTTAAAAAAAATAAATGTAATCCTAGAGGACTGTGGGAGATATTTTCTCACCCTGTTTTTAAACTAAAAGAGACTGCATTGATCCAATGTCAACTTCAAACCCTCCTAGGATTGATGCCAGAAAATGGCCCTGGGATGTGAGAAGAATGCCCAGACCTAGAATAACCAGGCCTGGGTTCTGTCACCATAACCAGATATATTCTTGTGCCTCAGTTTCCTTATAGAGGCAGATGTTCATAACAGAAGTCCTCAGGAGTACACAAGAAAAAGGGTGTGAAATTACTCTGCAAACTTCTGGGCCTCTGATTCATTGTCTCAGTGGCTTTTCCTGACACCTTGTCCAACATCTCATCATCCCCAGGCTGAGACAGGCGGGACCCACCAAAAGCCTCTCTGATGGAAAACTGGGTGGGACAAGGGCTACACTGACAGGCAGGAGGCAGTTAATTAATTCAGCTGCAACCCAACCAGGGCACCTTTTGGGGAGGGGGGCTTGGGCTCTTTTAATGACTCCAGATAGCCGGGCCCTCTGTTTTATGTCTTATCGCAATTACTGGGAGACCAGGCCTGTAAGTCACAGCAGCTGCAGGCCCACATTCACATTAGCTGTGGAGGTGCTGCTCTTCAGATCTTGCCCGCCCAGGCACCCTCCACCCCCGAGCCTGAGCTGAATCCATTTCTTTGAAGCGCTACATACAAAAGCCACTTCTTGGAAATTCCAAATCACTTTTGAATTACTTACTCTTCAGCCCTTGTAGGTGTGGCTAACAAAGTTCATGGGGGGAAATCTCTTAGCCAGACCCTCCTGTAACTGTGTGATTATAACGTAGATGTTGCTGCAGAGGAAGATCTCTTGCTGTCTTCTGCCATCGTGATTTTGCAAGCCACCACACTAAGGACTGTCAGGGGGTTTTATTTATTTAGTCAGGTCCCCGCCCTGCCTCACCTCTACTCTCATAGCCACTCAACAAACCCTTTCTGACTCCTCATTCCAGGCACACAGAATACAGCCAAGAGTAATGTTGGCTGGCACGCAGCTTCTCAGCCAAAGTGCAACTGGGAAGCAGGAAAAATCTGTGAAGAAAAACAGGGTACATCAGTCACAACTGTGATTCTCAGGACCATCACATGGCCACCCTCACTTCATAAGGTCAACCTGACAGGAACAAAGAGAGCTCTGGAGCAAGTCTGTCTCAGCACAGATGTGCAGTCTTCTAGGCCTAGATGTGACTTCCACCTTAATCCTTGGAAATTGGCCATGTTAAGAAAAAAGAGGACTCTAAATACAGTGGTGGTCTACCACCTTAGAATACAAACAAGCACTGAATTTTGCTAGATCTGGTATTCTTGACTAATTTCCTTAATAACTAGCATTCTTGAACTCATTGGAAGTCCCACTTGAGGATTTCAAATGTTTTGTCCACTCAGCAAATGCCACAGTAATATTTAGTTCTACCCATTCAGCTGTCAGTTATTTAGACCTCACTGTGTGCCAGGCACCATGATAAGCACTTCATTGATCCTAGCTTGTTCCAACCCTAGGGGGGGATATTGCTATTATCTCCATTTACACATGAGAAAACTAAGCACTGACCAGTTAAGAAGCTGCCACAGCATCACACAGCAAGCAGAAGCAGCAACTTCTATGAGATCCTTCTTAAACTGTGTGTGCATCTGCTTGCCAGGGAACAACTCTGACAGTGACAGTCTGAACAGCCTAGTAGCATTCTCAAGTCTCCACCTTCTCTGCTGGATGTTAGGGTGAAAACTGGACCCCATATCCAGGGCAACCTCTGTTCAATGCCAGGCAGGAGGAACAGGGGATCTGAGATGCTGGCACCTGCGGGTGAGGCCAGGCAGGAAGAAGTAAAGCAGATCCCTGCCAAACCTGCTGAACAAGAGTGTCACACTGCAAGAGACATTAAGGGGAGAAAAAAGAGATATTAAGGGATGTGGATGAATCCCACAGGGTGTCAACTAGTACTTTCCCCCACAACATCTTCCAGAGCCCTTGCCCCAGGGCTGGGTGACTGGATAGAGAAGGCAGGAGGAGAGGAAAGGGCATGCTGGTTTTCCATCCATAATGCAGTCCAAGGTCAGGGTCTCTTGGGTAACACACTCTCCCTGCACTGGCCATACATGGCAGCAGATTTTGAAATGCAAGAGGCAGCATCAGTTATGGGTTCTTTCCCAGGAGTCTAGATGTAATGTGTAACTCTGACCAGGTCAGTGTGAGAGATACCATCAGTCTAACTCCAAGCATGTGAGGGAAAACTACCTTCCAGTTCAGGCAGTAGGCATTTGCAGTTTTGTACCGCTAAATTAACCACCTGCCATTTTCAGACCAGGAGGCATAAACACTGGGGACAAAATGCAGGTGGAAGCTATTTTCAAGGGCACGTGTGAGCTCCCCAACGCGGGAAGTACTCAAGCATCACTTGGCTGAGATGAGATAGAGAAAATTTAGATATCTAGATAGTGTTCAAGTAGATCTGTGGTTTCCCAGTGCAGGCAGCCCCCGCAGTCTCCTGGGGACTTTGAGAAAGCACATTGCCATGCTCAGGGCTATATGGGTTCATTTGAAGCAGGACTTAGGAGTCTGTATTTTCCATAAAACTCACAGTGATTCTTGAGCTTAGAGTTGTTAATCTTGGGATGGGATGACCTTTCTGATTTCTTCAAACCCGTGAGCCTGTGATTTCTTTGTCATGGCCCTAAGGCCTCTACACATTTACAGGCAGAAAAATGACTCTAGATTGCTCATCACTGGGAAACAGTTTTTACCCCTCACAATGCAGTGGTTTGCATATTTGCTGATGTTTCCCCCAAAAGCATGCAGGAATGAATCATTATTGAAACAATTTACTTTCAGTTAGTGCATGAATGCCTTCCCACGATGCTCTGATGCTTTGTTTGTCCTGCTATAAAAATTATTTATGGCCCAAGTGTGATCTTTTAAAACAGAATACTTATTCCAGAAATCAAAGCTCTAGCATGCTAATGCAAGTAGAAACCTTGATAATTTTTCAAAGCCATGTTGAATATTCAAAAGCTGGAACTGAAGGAAAGGAGTTAACATTAATTAATATTTGAAGCAGTAAAATAAAAGCAACAGTGAAGCTAATTTTGCAGGACAATTAATCATGAGCCTTGCTAATTACACATGGGATTTTGCAAATGATTTTTTCTCAGGTAGCAAAGTAAAAATGATAATCCGCTACCCATCAAAATCATTGGCTTCTCACCAATGTCCCCAGCAAGAGCAATTAGTGGAAACAGCAGAGCCCTAGTAATTGCATGTCAAGAGAGGAGAATGTTAGAAATTTTAATTGCTCTAAATAAAGACCACTTGCTCATATGTACACCTGATTGTCCAAAACAGCTCTGCAAGCCAGAGCAAATATGCACTACTTCCAGGTGCCCACATAAAAATAACTCTGTGAGAGCAGTATTCTCCCAGCAACCCATGCAGTTTCTGGAAGAAAATATCAATATGCGTTCACATCCTGAACTGCAGTGTCATCACTTGAATAGAAGAACTGAAAAAAAAAAAAAAAAATCACCCACTTGGGAAAACGTGCATATTCTTTATATTTGCCAAATATTTATTGCTGACATTTTTTTTGAAGAACTTTAACTAGCTACAAGGTACCAAGGGCTTCAAATTTACTGAATTTTAGGATCCCCAATAAAATGTTTTTAACAAGACATCTCAAGAGGGCATAAAATAAAAAATTACCATATTCATGAGTGTAAGCCTCTAAGATTGCAATGCTATAAACTGGATGTTTATAATTTGCTTGTAGCTTTCTTAATTAAAAACTGGTAATTAGAAACTCAAGTACTATTTTTATACTTCATCTTCTATACTTTACATGCTACTGTTACTTTTCGGTTTAATGTATGTACACATGGATGCACACAATTGCAAATGATCAATAACATTTAACTGTGTGTCTAAAACCTAAATGATGATGGATACATTTAAATATTGCTTTCCAGGAGATTATTATCCCAATGGCCATGTCCAGGCTTAAACATTTAGTTTAAACAAGACAGCTACCATTTTTTGTTCTTTCCAACATGCATCATTTACTCTCATTTTTTAGCCGAATTGCTGAATTGCCTTCCGAGTACTCCTCATACCCATTGTTTCCCTGCCTGGCCTTGTATCTTTAAGTACACCATATTGAGGTGCTAAACCACCTCTCACTTCCTGCCATTAGCTTTGTGGGCTGAGCTGGGCATTAGACCGGGAGCAGTAACCATAAGAAGTAACCTTAGCTTACTACCATGTCTTCTTTGCTGGTCCAAAATTGTGTGCATGGTTTACTACACCAGAACTGCTTAAAAACAACAAGCAGGGCGTGGAGAAGGCTGCTTCTTTTGCTGAATTACCCTCAGATCACAGGTGTGTACCTGACTCCTGGGGGTGATTCAGTTAATAACACTAGGATGGTGATTTAAATAGTTAGAAGCTTTTCCAGGGAAGCCGGTCCTCAAAGTCCTATCATTTTGCTGATATTGCTCACAAATGGCAATGTATTTACCTGGCTTCCTTAAGTGATGGCTTTGATCTTTATTACATTTTAAAGTAGAAACCTTTGAAGATGTGTTTTCCTTTTCAAAACACACCATTATGACATCCGTGAGCTAGAGTTCTTTGTTGAGGTTATTGTGTACCCATATCATCAGACTTCTACCTTTCTCCTTTTCCCATCCCAAATGCCAGTCAGGGGCTATAAAAGGATATGAGTCAGAATAATAGTTATTCACTTGAAAACATTAAACCAAGAACCAAAGAGTGTACTATTATTTTGGTAGAAAGGTTTTTAGGAGGATTCAGAATAAAGTGAAGGGAGAAAAACAAACTATGAATGAATGAAAGCTTACTAGCCAAACTGGTACCCATATCTCTGATGGCATGAAAGAATCGATGTAACTTACAGCAACGTTGATCAAAGAAGAAAAGCATGCTTTTTTTACAGATCAAGATCATAAGGATATAATATTATTCTGCATTTTTAAAGGAGGAAGGTGTAAAAGTCTCAAGGCTTCCTCTTTTGCCCATAGAAGTCTTACACCACCACCTGGAATGCTCACGCGTCCATTTCATTTCCCAGGTTGTCTGGCGCCGCCCTCAGGAGACGGCTAGTGTGCTACTCATTATTGGATGGGAGAAGGACAAGGAAGCTTTTTGATCCAAATGTATAATTTCCTAACATTAAATGTAAATAAAAGCCTGTTATAATAATAATGGACTGGATGGGCCTGTACTTTCCAAATCAGGGACCAAACCACTCCAAAGTGAACTTGGTGTAAGTTTTCCTAGATTATAGTGGCTCATTAAGGGAACAGAGTGTAGCTTGGCTTGACCTTTGCCCCATGAAGGCCCCCAGGACCTTTTGTGGGTTTTCCTGCCTCCAGCATCTGCAGACATGTTGGTAATTTTAACACCACAGCAGACTTCCATTGTAATAAAGCAGATCTGTTTATATTGGCCCTTTGATGGAGTTTATGGTGCTACACTGATTAAATGAAGCAGAGAGGGGCAGTGAGCAGACTGCCCACCACCTTCATTTGGAAAGAGATTTGCAGTAAAGAATATGTTTTGTGCATGTACAACTAACATCATCAAAGAAAAAATATAGCAACAAGAAGGAAAAAGAGAAGAGAAGGAAAAGAAAAGGGAAGGGAAGGGAAGAGGGCAGAAGCCAGAGAAACAAAAGGAAAGCTGACAACCCTCCTTTAGTACTTGTCTGGGTTCCCCAGGCCCCCTGGAGGAACCACTGGTAGGTTTCATGACACCTACAAGCCCCCTGAAATTGTAGCAAAACATTGTGTTTGTAATATCTGTGCTTGTCTAGGATCAATTTTATAGCTTTTAGGAGATTTTCAAAGATCATAACTCAGGTAAGGATTAAAGGTACTTGACAAAATGGTTGGCCAGGCCTTTCCCCATCCTAACATTTTATAAGAGAGAACCTTTTACTACTGGTGCGCTCTAGGTCTCCAGTTAGACTAGTACAGGACATGGTCATAGGATGCAGGCCCTTGGCTGGCTTCTTCAGCTCTCTAGAACCCTGACAGAACTCTTGCACTCTACTGTATTTGACTTTTAGAATGAGTATTATAAAATAATTCTATAAATTACGCATGCTGTATTGAATGTTTCCTTGCAAATGCTGACTACCCCAGGACAGGATTAGTGATCTCAAATCCCTACACTCTGCTCACCCAACATGAAAGTAGATTAAAAAGTGAAATTTTCTTTTGTAAAATATTGCACATTGAACCTCCCCCCAAAAAAAAGTTTTAGGCACTTTTTCAAACAGATAAGCCAGAAAAGAAAATTGCAGCAAGGAGCAAAGTATACGTGAGCTCTAAGGCAACCTCTAGTTAGGAGTGGGGCTGGGTCACAGCTGAGTGTGGGCCAGATGCCCCCTGTGAGTGGGCCCTCGCCTAATGCCTGCGAAGTACCACATCACAGAGCACACAGAAGAGGTCTGGGCTGCCGCCTCTTCCTCTTCTTCCCAACATGCAGTTTCCCGAGGTTCATAAGGAGAAGCCCAGTTGTCTTTATGAGCAGCCAGACCCTGCTTTTAAATGAAAACACATTGTGTTAAAAGCTGCAAAGACTGATACAGGGGAGAAGAAGAAAGAAGTGCTGATGTCAGAGGCATTTGGACAAAGAAGGACAAATCCAGAGACTCAGCTGTTTTTGTCTCTTTATCTCCAAAAGATATCTATCATCTTCAGAGACTCAAGACATTCCTCCTCTATGCAGTGAAGGGTCGCCCTGAGCTACTTCCTTGTCTTTCCTGTCGTTATTCACTCCCCCTCCTGTGCCTTGAACAAAACAAACATGCTTATTCTGTCCAGTGTCAACTTATCCTTCTCAAAAGCTCTCATCTTAGAAACAGCTGCTCCCTGTCTCTACCTGCATTTCTGTTCCTCCTCTTCATTCTGACCTTTTAAACAAGCTGTTGACCTGTTTTCAAACAGGGAGCGCTCGGAAGGCGGAGGGGAAGGGAGAGGAGCAGAACCCGCGGGGCCATCAAGAAGAAACGGTCAAATAACGGCGACCAGGAAGACCTCTGCTAGCATCTGGCAAGGCCCTGGCTCCAACGGGAGTTGAACCACCACCCAAAGGCAGGTGCGAAGGCCAAGACCCGACACCCCACCTCCCCTTCCCTGTGCACCAACTGCCAAACTTTAAAGACATGTTTTTCTTCTCCTTTCTCAGTTTTCTACATTCTAGATCAAATGTTCATGTTTTCCCACTTCCCTTCACCAGAAGTTATTAAGCACTTAAAATAGTGCAGGTTGGCACAAGGTAGTTTAAATAATATTTGCCTTCTGTAATATGTAGTCTACACAGTTAGTTAAAAAATCACAAAATCTCTCTATAAGGATGAGATTTACAAGGATGAGATTACAAGGATCTCACAGCATTTTATGTTTGTTGCATTTTGAGAAAGAAACGTTTTTAAAAATTCTTAACAGCTAGCAATTTCTTTTAGGGAGGAAATCATCTTTGAGGAAGAAATAGTAAAACACTGAGGATCCAGGGTTAGGGAGAGCCAAAGAAAGCTAGCCTGCTCTTTTAAAAAATAATAATGGTTAATCATTTATTTATTTGATATGTAGCTCAGACTTATGGTGATCCTCCATTCTCAGACTCTGGGATTACAGGCATGCACCACCAGACCCAGTTTCAGTGGACAGTTCAGTATTCCAGAATTCTGGGGCTGGCACAGCACATGGTACCAGGGATCAAACTCTGGTCCTTGTGCTTGCCAGGCAGGTGCTTAGACCACTGAGCTATCTCCCCAGCCTCTGTTCTTTTAAAGAAAAAAACCATAAAAATGATATAGAATTTTGAAACAAGATGATAGGAAATTAATAATGGTTGTTCTATTGCAGCATATTGGGTTTTTTGTTTTGTTTTATCTTATTGAGAAACAAATAGCAATAAGATAATTTCAAAGCTGATTAATAGGACAGCTTCAATAATTAATACTTTGTACATTGTTATCTTCTTAGTGTTTATCCATATTACAAGATACAGACAGGATCCTGTCCAAATACTATTAGTACAAATCTTTCTTCTCATTGATGTAAGCAAAAGTAGGTGTATATCTATCCTAACTATAATGTATATACAGATACAGAATAGAACTTCCTTTGTATCCCTTTCTTTGTTTAGTCCTGTCAGAGATGGGTATTCCAATGGCATCTAAATACTATAGGTGCATGAATTCAGCAAAACAATCCAACACAGTCCAGGAGTCCACAATAGTAGTAGGTTATCTGTAGAAGTTATTGAAAGTAGTTGTTCAGATTGCCAGACATAGGCATGCAAAAAATTAGGCATTAACCAACCTGTTCTTCTAGGGAAAGTGATCTCTTTGGGGAGCAGCACAAGGCAATCTGGGTACAAAACTTGGGAATCACCCCCACGACTTGATTTTTGTGCTATTTACATTATATCTGCTGTCATCCAAGCTTAAAGAACAGTAGAACAAATAATAAATATACCTTCTAGTAAATAAGAAATTAATTTCAAAAAGCATGCCTGCTGAATCAGAATAAGAACCATTTCAAATTAAATAGTCTGTCAGTTTCAAGAAATGTACAGTGGTAGAGCGAGGAGGCTAGAAACAGGACACGTGACTTGGCCCACCATCATTCCTGAATCCCAACCCTTTTGCTTCTCTTTCCGTCCATGCTCCCTAAGTGGATGCAACATTTTCACCTAAAGAAATCAGGATTGGATTTACCCTGAAGCCCTACAACAGTTTGTAGAACTTTTGTCAGTGTCAGCCATGTGGATGAGTCACGGCCATTGCTTGACCAATTTGCTCTCTGTGAAAGCCTGAGAGAATGTTGTCTCTCCATGTGACTCTCCTTAGGCACACTCTACATCATCTTTCCTTTGTGGTCCCATAATCTCCTTGATCAGAAAATTTGGGACACCACTGAGTTAAAGGATGTTACAGTACAGGTTCTCTTATGTCCTGCGTACTCACTGACCTTGAAGGGCTAGGGCCAAAAAAAAATACATATGTATGTATATATATATTGCATATATATATAGAGAGAGAGAGAGAGATGAAAGATTTGTACAAATAGTGTTTAGATAAGATATTATGTCTGCATCTTGTACTATGAATAACTAATACAAAGACAACAATATGCAATGCATTAATTATTATAACTGTCCTGTTAATCTGTTTTAAAACTGTCTTGTTGCTATTTCTTTCTCAAGAAAGAAATTAAAATTAAAATTAATTTTAAAATAAAAGAAATCAGGATTGGAGAAATAGGTCCCATTTGTAGCTATCCAAGGATTCCTCTTGACACAGATTCTTTGCGGAAGTCAGCATCTGTCTCTTTCTGTGGTTGTGAGGTTCCAACCACACAAGGGGTGTCTGAGAACACCTCTTGACAACCCCCCCCTTGAGACACTGATGAGCAGGTCAATCTTCTATTCCTGCTTGCACAATCCCGCCACTGCTGCCTTCCCCTCATTCCCTTGTTTCCCAAGCTTCCTTCACCATGAGATGAGTGGCTTTTCCCTAAGGAGGAAGCACTTATTTCTGTCACACCGGTGTTTATACTGATTCCTAAAGCATCACTATCAGCTCACACAGAACATTGGTAGAACTGCCTTTCATTGTATTTATGTGTTCCTGTGCAGACTTTGTCTACTTCTGAAAATTATTTGGGGTGGCCTTATTTTAATTCCACTAAATAAATATTTGCAGAGGTTCTAATATGTGCTAGAGGCTGGCATATAGGATCCACAGTCTGCTAAGTAGACAGATAACAGAACAGAACAGTCTCATCTCACCATAGTCAAAGTCATGGCAGGGCACATAAGCTGTCCTCCCCCTAGGGAGGGGGCACACACTGCAGTGTGGGGGTCTCAGTAGTTCTAAGAGACAGGATTTTTTTCCTTACATATTCACCAGAGCACTTCTTCTCTGGTTACCAAAAGGTATATGTGTTCCCTCAACACACACACACACACACACACACACACACACACACACACACACACCCTGCCCAAGTAATTCTCAGAAGGTGCCCACTGGATAATCTCCAATTCAGTTCAATCCTCACAGTCCCTACCTGGACACATTATCAGACTCAACAGGTTAACGTCTCAGTTCCAAAAGACCACCCCCTGATTCACACAATTGCAAGTAACAGGTTGTCATGTATGCCTCTGAGCCACTGGCTACAAATTAGAGTTCTCATGACCCCTCTTTGCTTTCAATTAATTGGCTGGGATAGCTTGCAGAGCTCAGGGAAACATTTTTTACTGGTTTGTTACAAAACACACAGATGTGTAGCTGAACAGAAGAGGTGACTGAGTCAGGGCTGGAGGGGGAAGAGGACACAAGGCTTCTAGGCCCTCTGTTCACCTGCTAATAGAAAAGCAAGCTGATTCCATGTCCTCGTGACAGTGAATAATGCTGCAATAAATATAAAACCATAGAGCTTGCTGAACGATGATTTCATTTATTTGGAAACAATAACAAAATAATATACCCCAAGTGCCAGCGGGATAGCTCAATGGATTACATGCCTGCTTTGGCAAGTGCAGTGACCACAGTTTGATCCCCGGTCCCTCATGTCATGCCGGTCCCACTCCCACTCAGTTGAGCCAGCCACTGAGTCCAAGTGTAGTGGCCCATGCCTGTAATCCCAGCGCAGGAGAGGCTGAAAACAGGAGGATCACTATGAGCCTAAGCTGCATAGTGAGACCTTGTACCAAATACATAAATACAAAAAAAAAAAAAAAAAAAAAGTAAAAAGAAAAAGGAATAGTATACCCCAAAGTAAGATTGCTTACCTGTATCATAGTTCCACATTTAATTTTTGGAGGAACCTGTATTTTGTGTCCTTAATTTGTATTCCTACAATCAGTGTATGAGGGCTGTATTTCCTCATATCTTTCACCAAAACAATTGTGAGGTGATGCCTCTCTATGGTTTAAATTTTCATTTCCTTGGTAATTAATGGTGCTGGATATCAATCAACACATATGTTTTCCATGTACCCACTGCTTATTTGTGTGTCTTTAGAAAAGTCTACTTAGATGATTTGAACACTTTTCTTTGAGATGTTTCCTTATATCAAGTGGTTTGAGTTCCTTACTTATTTTTGTATTAACCCCTTGTCAAGCATGTTTATGAATCTTTTCTCCTACCCAGTAGGTTCTTTTAATTCTGTAAGTTGTTTTCCTTGCTGTGCATAAGTTTTAGTTTGATGTAATCCCACTCCCTAGGTTTTCTTTTTGGTGCCTAAGCTTCTGGGGTCAAGAAATCATTACACAGATGAATGTCAAGAAGTGTTTTCACTTTGTCCTCTTTTAACAGTTTTACAGCAGGAGGTCTCATTTGTAAATTGAGCGAATTTTTGCACACAGTGTGAGGTAATGGTCCTGTTCATCCTTCCGTGTCTGGACACCCAGTTTTTCCACATTTATTGATGACTGTCCTTTTCCCATTGTCCTCCTAGCACTTGGCCAGAAATCATAAGATTTCTGATGAGAAATACAGTCATCTAATTGTTGTTTCCTATCTGTTATTTTTCTCTGACTTTTTCAGAAAAAAATTTTGTGTGTATTTAGTTTTAAATTATTTATGATATACCTGGGCAATAATTTAGATTTACCTTGTTTGGAGTTTTCTGGTCTTATTAAACCAGTGGGATTTTTGTGTTTTGCCAAATTTATGAAGTTTGGGCTGGCCAAATAGCTCAGCAGATTAAGGCGCCTGCAAGCAGGTTCAGGGGCCAGGAGTTCATCCCTGGGCCTGCAGTGCCAGTCCCGCCCTCTGGGTGGGCTGAGAGGGCAATTGGGATTGGGCATGGTAGCATCACCTATAATCCCAGCACTTGGGAGGATGTAAACAGGAGAATCACTATGAGTCTGACCTAGTAGTGAGGCCATAAGCACACTTTCCTAAAATACAGAAAAAAATTTATGAAGTTTCTAGCTATTATTTCTTTAAAAAAATTAGCAATGCATTTTTTTCTCCTCTTCATCTAACACTCTTATAGCACAAATAACTGTTATTATTGATCTAGTTATGTTAATAGCAGCCAATTTTGAACTAATTTTATTCATTGCATTTCTTTGTTTCTTTTCCCAAGTTTCTCTGCTGTAACTGATTTATTTATTTATTTATTTATTTATTATGTATTATGATTTTTTTTAAGGTACAGGATTTCACTATGCAGCTTGCACTAGTAGTGATTCTCCTGTTTTCAGCCTCCTCAGTGCTGGGATTACAGGTGTGTGCCACCACACCCGGACTCTGTGGCTAGATCAGCACACCTAGGGGTCAAGGAGGCATGGGGTGTGGTGCCAAGGATCGAACCCTGGTCCCTGGGCTTGCCTAAGCAGGCACTTAGTCCACTGAACTATCTCACCAGCCCTTGCTTTAATTGAGCACTTTATGATTTCATTTTACATTCTCTGAGCATATCAAGTATAATTTTCAGATATTTGTCATTTATTCAGAGTTTATAATGCAAATTTCTAACTGTAAGTCTACCTTCAAATAGCCTCTCACCCTTCATGTGTGGTGGATGAACGTTTTTGACCTTTATCACCTTCCATTTGTCTAAGAAACTTACTTTTTTCCCCCAGAGTCTACTCTCCTACTGGTGCTGAATTTTTTCAGTTTGTTTGTCTGACAAACTCTCTATTTTTTTATTTATACTGAAGAATAATTTTGCTACATATAAAATTATAGGTTGGGGTGTTTTTTTTTTTTTTAAACTTGTACTTCACTGTGTTCTTACAAACAAGATTTCTTATAGGAATTCAAGTGTAATTCTCATCCTTGTTCACCCTTTAAAGCAGTCTACTCTGCCCTCTGGCTTCTTTCAAGATTTTCTCCCTGTCTTTGGTTTCCCACAGTATGAATATGGTATGAGTTGGTGTGAGGTTCTGGGGATTTATATTGCTTGATGTCCTCTATGCTCCCTAGATCTGTGTTTTTGTTTCTCTTATTACAGACAAGCTGAAAAAAAAAAAAAATCAGCACCAGTAAGAGAGTATTCTCTGGGAAGAAAAATGTTATGTAGGTTCCTTACACAAATGGAAGGTGATAAAGGTCAGAAATTTACATCCACCACATATGAAGAGTGAGGGATTATTTGAAGGTAATCTTACAGTGAGAATTTGCCCATATTACATCAATGATCTTCTGCTCTATTGGCTATTTCCTTTTATTCTGGGTTACTATGTTCATGTATATTACATCTTTTGTTATTGTTCCACAAATATTAAATGTTCTGTTCTATTTGAGTTTTTATGTTTGAATCTTTTTCTCCTCACAATTCATTTTAGGAAGTTTCTATTGCTCTATTTTAAAAATTACTGACACTTTCTTAAGCTTATCAGAGCTTGTCAAGCTCTGATAAACTCATCTGAGGCTTTTTACTTTCTATTCCAGTGGCTTTGATATTTATAGAATCTCTATTTAATTCCATCTTAAAATTTACCTCATTCTGTCTAAATTAACTAGTTTTTCTTTCATGCCATCTACTTTTTCATTTTAGTCCTTAATATTTTAATCACAAATTCCCTGTGTGATCATTTCAATATCCATGATATATCTGACTCCTGTTCTGATGATAATTCTATCTCTTCACGTATGATTTTATTGCTTTCATCATGCCTTGTAATTTTTCACTGAAAACAGACAGTGTGGTGAGAGAAATGTCTTTAGTTCAGACATTTATGTTTACCTATGTAGGAGTGAGCTATGTTTAATATTTGCTGTACTTGTAAATGCCAGAACCTTCAAATTCACTTAGTGTCATTGTTTCATCACCTCCTGACTTTGGGCTCCTTCAAGTACTCCTGCTAAAATCTTATAGTTCTTTCAGTTGTAGTCTACTATTATAATACTAGTATCTTCATAGTATCTTGGCATGCTATAAAGAGGAAATATGTTCTGTAATCTGCTAGTTAGGCTTACATTATTTATAGACCTGTATCCTGTACTTGTGCCTGTGATAGTCAGAAGTGTTTCTCCAGTGGGATACCCTTTCCTCCACCTGCCCTTTATTCTTCCCTTGGATGGAGTATACTCATTTTCTCTGAAGTCTAGCAACTATGAAACAGGAAAGTTAAATGAGGTTGGAGGAAGATGAATTCCCTTTCTGAACCTGGAATAAGACTTTAGCAAAGTCCTTTCCCTGGAGAGGGTCCTTTAGCATGGAGAAAGCCCTGGGTGTATATTACAGTGATTACTTTTCCCTTTCCATACCAAAGCTATAAGAGAATCTTTTCAGATATTTGCTGTGAGAAACTGATGGGTTCTAGAGGTAAATACAGCCCATGAAAGATTGTGACCAGTAGAAGTTTCTCACTGTCATACTCACCCACAGTTATCCTCCAACAATCTGTCAACATTACCATTTAAATGTTCTTACCATTTTATGACTGGCTTCTGCTCCACACAAACCATTTCTTTCTGAATGTATCTACCTATTTCTGCAAATTTCAGGGTAGTGTTTACCCATATGACTTTAGTTCTCTATTGGGTCCAAGAAAAGTCATTAATTTTCAGTTTAATCAACTTTTGCTTGTTGTAAGAAAAGAAGTAGTGATTTCTAAGCTCTTTAAATGTTGAACTGAAACTGGAAGACAACTTGTTCATTTTTCTTTTATTCTCCTATTGATTAACTTGGATAAATTCTATTGGTCTATCTTTAAAATTCATTGAGCTTCTACTCTTCTCTCCCTATTCTGCTATTAAGCCCACTTAGTGACTTTTTATTTCAGTTATTATATTTTTCCATTCTAAAATGTTCTCTTTATATTTCTTTATACCTTCTATTTTTTTGTTTGTTAGTTTTTTGAGGAACTGGGGATTGAACTCAGGCCCTTGTGCTTTCCAGGGAAACACTTATTCTACTGAGCCATCTCCCCAGCCCCAATATACCTTCTATTTTTAATAACCTTCTATATTCCAATTCACTTCAAGAATATTGTGATTACTCATATACCTTTATACGAGCTATTTTGAAGTTTTTAATCATATTACTGTACAGCTAGTGTCATCTTTGAGTTAGCATCTTTTGATTGCTTCACCCAGGTAAGCCCCCCACTCCAATCTTTGAATATAAAATAATTTTATATTGTGTCTGGACATCTTAAATATTGTATTATGAATCTAGGCCTTCCATAAGTTCTAGGAGGAATATTGGTGGTTTTTCACCATGCAAATTAACCTGACTAAATTCAGGCAGCAAGTTCCGAGTTACTTCTTGTTAGCTACTGTTTTGATCTCAGCTCGGCGGTCCAAGTCTTTCCAATGTTATTTCCATTTATGCCCTGTGGCACTCAATGTAGCACAACAGTCTAGGTGCTACCTTGTTTCTCAAAAAATCCTGCACATGACTTGGGAGTAGAGCCACAGAAGCACAGCTCAAAGACGAGCCTAGGATTGATAAAGAGTTTTGTAAAAATCATTTTCCAAATCTCCTTCTTTTACATGATCTTCTAAGTAGCTGCTGGTACTGGAAACTCCCACAAAGTAATTCTATCCTTCCACCAGAAAGTGAGGGGTTTTAGTTACTGAAATTTGTAGCACAATAATAGGTCATTTTTCTGTTGGGTATATTCTCCTAAAACCCCTAACTTTCCCATTAAGTATACATTGTTTACTGCAATAAAACTCAAAAAATTACAATTAAAAATCCATCAATAGAAACATTCCTAAAAACTAAATGTGACTATTATACATTTTTAAAATGTTGCAGATTGCCAATTGATTTACTTCGGATCTAGTTCTAACATTGGTTTGTTCAGGTGTATGTGACCATTTTGATTAATCAAATATTTATAGGTTCTATAGATCAAAAGAGAGCTCACCTCTGAAAGTTTTGGCTGTCATACATATAATACTACTACAAAGTTACTGGAGGGCTACAGTGCAAGATAATATTTTTTAAGAAAAAAAAAATAGTTATGCCCGTTATCTCTGAATGTTAGGAGTTGCCTCTCCAGATTCTCCATCGAAAAGGAGGTTTGTCCTGAAACTGTCTTTGTACCATGGCAACCATTTCTGGATTTGGGGCTGAGTCCAAGCAAGTGGGCAAAATAACAGCCTGTTTGGTGACACTTTTCCCTTTCTGTCTACTATTTACTTTTTAATGTTCCAAGCATTCTGTTCAGGTTTTGTAACTACACAGCAAGACAGAGAGCGGGCTGTGTGGTTAAATCATCTTGACAGAAACAAGAGTTTATCATATATCTAATAAAATAGGAAAACTGATAATTTTAATAACTACAATTCATGGAAAGTAAAAGAGATAACAAACATTACATGTCCAACACATGTTAGTTTTTTTTTTTATTTTAGGGAAGGGTCTACAGAGTTTTCAGGGTCTCACTACTAGATTGGACTCATAGTGATCCACCTGTTTACAGCCTCCCAAGAGCTGGGATTACAGGTTTGTGCCACCATGCCCAGTCTCAATTGCCAGCTCAGTACGCCCTGGGGGAGGGGCTGGCATAGCAGGCCAGGGGATCGAACAGGCTCCTGTGCCTGTTTGCGGGTGCTTTAATCCACTGAGTCATTTGGCCTGCCCAAGTTAGATATTATTGTTATTAGTTGCTGATGATAATGATGCAAAGCTGAGAATATACACAGGAAGCAGCAGAAAGAGGCGAAAGAGAGGTCCTATCTCTACTGTATATTTCACAGCTCAGTAGTTCCTAATTATGGCTACATTTGCTTTTGTCGTACAGCCATGTGAACAGTACAACATGCAACAAATAGTCCTAGGCAACAGCAGTACGTTATCATATGATTCTCCATGATAAAGTAGATAAGAGTGTCTTCAGAGACATGTTCTTTTTAGTTTTCTTTAACAAAGGTAAAGGAAGAAGTCTTACCTGTATGTCACCACCTGAAGGCCTATGTGAAGTTAATGGAGTTAGACACAGAAGTGGCAAAGTCTTTATATCTGCTCCTTCTGCCTTCACCCATGACCGTTTACATGGTCATTCTCTTTGCTGCAAATTCATCCATCTATCCCAGGGCTGGCACATTAACAGTAAGAAATATTTACTATTTCTGTAGTATTCATGTTTAAAAGTTACAGAGACAGTGCTAATTGACTGAAAGGGGTGGGTGATAGCACTGTGGGAGTGAATCTAGAACTTCAACTTAATACATCCTTAAGGCAAGAGCATCTTTCATGCATCTTTTGGCTGTACATCGGATTTGTCTGGAATGTAACTTTGACATACAATGTGGTTCTCTGTACTAAGACTCAGGGCCATGTAGCGACCCGTATGTTCCACCCAAGGGCACCAGGGCAGCAGCAGGCGACATCCTTCCCACAACAGCTGAGCTTGGTGAATTATTCCCCCGTGGGGAGTATGTGGTAAAATGAATCATTGTTTTTTATGCAGATACAATGTGTTTCAAATTCTAGCTCCTCTATTTTTTATGTGCTTAAACTTGGATAAGCTATTTCAACTTTCTAGACCTTTGTTTGTTACATATAAAGCAAGCTGGTATTACTGAGCACAAAAAGCTTCTTTGCTGACTGAGGATAACATATGTGCTGGGGTGCATCTCATGGGCCTAAATAAATGTAGTGAATATTGCCGTGATCTGTGTCTGTGGACCCCCACAATGCCTCAGGTGCTCATAGGGCTTTTACAGAGGTGGCTAAATCCAGAGTGTGTGATGCTGGGATTAAGGGTGTGTGTTTACTAAATCGGTCCACTGCTTGGTTTGGCACCACCTTAATGTCAGTAGTCTGGATAAGATAAAAGGGACAGAAAGAAGCTGGTCCTTCCTTGTTGCTTTTTCTGTCTTCTGCCCACTGTGAACTGTTCTCCTCTTTGTAGCCACGCTACCTTGGAGGTAGCTGATTGTGGGCTGAAACCTCCACAAGGAGTGAACTAAAGAAGCCTTTCCTCCTTTAATTTCGAATGTCAGATATCTCGTCTCAGCGATAAGAAAAGTGAGAAATGCGGAGGACAGCCTGTGCATAGCGCAGACTCCATTGAACCCTTTGAGTTCTAGGGTTTAGAACTCAATGAGCAAACATTCATTTCAATGAACGCTCATGATTGTTTAATCTTTGTGTTTACGACAATCCATCTGAAAGTCAATTTCCATTAGAACCCCTCAGTGAGAAGAAGGAATTTCCACATTGTTAAAAATCACTGTGGCCCTATGGACATTGCAGCAATTTTTTAGAAGAAGTGCATTATGGGAATATGCAATGCATACATTCATTTTTTAGGAGTACTTCTATTGTTGGGTTTTTAATTTTAATTTTGGGTATTTTATTATAGTAAACAATGTGTACTTAATGGGAAAATAAGATAGCAGTAAAGGAAAAGATTAAAATTTTAATATGCAATGTATATGTAAATAAACATTTTCAGTATCAACTGTTTACCTGCTTACGTGATCTAAAACTTAACCCCAGAAATAAATTCCTGCATGAACTATAACAAAAATACAAGGTAAATTCTACTGCAGAAATAACCTTTGCCTCATTATCACATCCGAGGCCGTCTTCACACATGACAACAGCATGTTCCACGCACAAGTCTTGCTTACACCAGCAGCACGCATGCTTAGCTTTCCTTTCCTGTTCCTCAGGCCATACTTGTCGCCTCCTTTGTCCTCTTCTTTTGGTAGAAGCTTCCCAGTGTATTGTACAAAGTCCATTTAGCCGGAAAATGAAATACCCATAAAATATCCAATATATACTGAGTGTCTACAACGAACATCAACATTTTCTGTACAAACTGTTTGCTTGCCAACCCTAAAAATAACAGCAGAAATAAATTCCTATGGGAATTATAATGAAAATACAAATGAAACTCTACCACACAATTAAAGTTTACTTCAATTACCACCAATAAGGCAGTTTTCCTAGCTTAAAACAGCATGTTCCATCTCAGCTTACCATGGTAGCATGCGCCTTTTTGCTGTCCTCTCTTCTTTGGTAGGATACATTTGGCATTTGGCTGGTCTTCCTGTTTTCTTAGAAGTTCTGATGGTGTTTCAGCTGCTTACTGTTCTACTCTAGAATTCTTTTGAGTTCTTTGAGCAAATACATATTGTTCTTCCTCAGCTGTAATTGATCATTTGTCAATTCCAGTCCCAATCCTCTAACAAAATTTCTCCATGGTATTTTGTGGTTGTTATTTTCTTTGTAAACTATGAAATTATTTATGCTTTACATGTTTGGGATCGGGTAAAACACAACCATTGGCCGATGCTTTGTGCTTCAAGTGAAGTCACAGTTACTATCTACTCTACTTTTCATTTTGTTGTAAAATGTGAACTTTTCTAGCTTCATTGGTGTTGAGTATTCACTAGTCTCTGTCTGTCTGTCTGTCTGTCTGTCTGTCTGTCTGTCTGCTTGTTTTGAGTTAGTATCTTGCTACGTAGTCCAGGCTCTCCTTGAGCTCACTGTGTAGAATAGGTGAACCTTGAATTCGTAGGCCTCTCCTGCCTCAGCCTTCCAAGTTCTGAGATTACAGGCATCCACTGCCATACCTAGCCTCCTTATCACTCTTATTATCATGACGCAATGTTGATAGTATCAGTACTGTTTTTTCTTCACCATATAAGAGGTTAATATTATGTCTTCCTGAAATCCGAAGATTGTATTATATGTTTCTGTATTGTTAACTTGCTACTCCTCCCACCCCCAGACTCTTAGCTTTGTTCTTGCAAATAGCTCCTGTGTTGGTCCACTGGCATTCTTTTAGCAAATGCAACATCAGGAAGAAAGACCTGGTGGCTGAGTTTCAGGATAAATTCCTAAATTCAAGTCATAAAATACCTTTGCATCTATGAGGGCATATATTTTTATACCATTTCTAGATATTTTACTTTGAATATATTTCTTTTACTCATCAAAATATAGACAATTTTGAAGGAAAACAAATCTCTTAAGTGCTGTTATTGTTTTGTTTTTAGTTTTTTCTCTTTCTTTCTTTCTTTCTTTCCTTCCTTCTTTCTTTCCTTCCTCTCTCTCTCTCTCTCTCTCTCTCTCTCTCTCTCTCTCTCTCTCTCTCTTTTTTTGGTGTAGGATCTCACTATGCAGCTCAGATTCACAGTGATCCTGCTGATTTGTGCCCCCTACTGCTGAGATGACAGGCGTGCATCACCATGCCCGACTCCATCACCAGCTCAGCGTGTCCAGAGGCAGGGCCCATGCATCATGAGGAGCCAGGGATTAAACGCTGGCCCCTGCGCTTACCTAAGCAAGCACTTAGTCTGCTGAGCTATAACATCAACCCTTTCGTTGTTGTTTCAAAATTCTCAGCACCACATCTGTCATTTCCCCATAAATCCCTTACATTCTGACAGTTAGAGCAGTAAAGTTCTGCTATGAAGACTAGTTCAGATAGTGAAGTGTCACGATAATTTTGAGTATTACTGTGGGTGCTTACAGATTTTTTTTATTTCATTATTAATGCATTTCACACATCTTGTACCATATCTTCTACTGCAATTTTCAACAGTGAATCACAGTGTTGGCATTCTGTCCAATAGGTTTCACCTCTGGCAAGAACTTATAACATTTTCTGATCTAGTTCTAATATTGGATCATTCAGGCATATGCAACCATTTTGATTAACCAAATATTTGTTTTATTTTGTTGCTTTAGTCCTCATCTGAGTCAAGGTCTTCTGTCTGGACTTCTCTATCTGACATCTCTGTCTACCACAACTGTCGTATATTGCTACCTTCTGTGGCTCGCATGCTTCATCTTCATTGGTAACCAAGTCACCTGATGACTCACTTCCTTTTTACGTTGTTTTTAATTTTGTGGAGACAGGGTCTCCCTGTCTAATTCATGCTTGCCTTGAACCCACTATGTAGACCAGGCTGAACTCAAATTCACCTGACTCTGATCCTCCTGCCTCAGCTTCCCAAGTGCTGGTGAGGACCACCATGCCCAGCCTGATAACTCATGTTTGACCTCCTCTGAAAGTTATAAAGTGAATTTTCATGTGCCATGGAACTGAACTTGATTAAGTCTATGAGAAAAATCAAAAGAAAACACTTAATAAGAAATTATAAATACACAAAAATTTAACATGGCACATATCATGTGTAAAATTCACCTATTTACACTTTGACATGTGTGCATATACCTTGCCATTCATGATACCAAGGGGTGAGTGCAAAGACTGTTTCCTGTATTCCCTCAATGCAGCTACTGAGATGCACAGCTGGCTACTGTTATGCTAAAGTTCACATTTTCATTAGGAAAGTATCCTATGGGCATGTACAACCCAGTGTAAGGAACTGAGTTAATGCTTCACTCACAGGGGAAGCTCAGCAGTAAGTGGAAGTCACTATAGGACAGAGTCTTGTGCCATTAATTCCATGCCATTTGAGCCTAACTAATGCAGTCTCTCATGGACCTCATAGAGAGCCGCAGGGACTTGTGTCTACTCAAAGCAAGAATCTAAACTCAGTTCTAAAGCCTGCATTCTTAACCAACACCCTATTGTATACTCCTTGCTTTCTTAAATAGCAAGTGTTGAATCTCACTAGTCAAAATAGAAGATTCGGTCCATATGAAGTATTGGTTATATTGTTTTTGTCAACAATTAAAAAGCAAGATTGGTTCTTGTATGCCCTTTACAAGTCAAAATCCATTATACCTCCAAAGATCTTTGCAAATTATTGTTACACTTTCATTTGATTGTGTTAAAGAGACATTCACCTGGAACCAGATTATTATTTTCTTAAAATGTTTCTATCAACATTTTCTTACTAAAATCTAAGGCAAAGGTAAAAACACTATAGCTCTTGCTATGTGAAGACATGAAAGGTATTGAAAATATTCTTAAAGGATGACATATTTAGATAAATTCTATGAACACTTTCCATTCAAATATTCTTTGTAAGATATAAAACACTCTTAGAAAAAGTAGGGAGCAAGAGTTGACCCTTGTGCATGATCTCTTCTCTTCTTAAGAGACAAGTCAGCCTTGAATGAGTAAATGACATTCCAAGGTCATGTACTCTAAGGTGGTTAAAAACACAACTGGAACTTAAATTCTCTAAATATACATCCAGGTTTCTATAAAGAAATCAAGTGGAAGTAACATTTCTTAAGAATGTTAATTTAATTAGAAAATACTACTGGAGATACTTGACGCCACAAAATTACACATTGTAGTTGGAATTTGTCATCACCCATTTTACATCCTTTATTGTCATTATATAATTACACTACTGGCGTATCATGGTAATATTGTTAAAAAAGATAGATAAAAGGTGACTTGTTGGGGGAATGATAAAAATAGATGGCTGACGAGATAAAAACTCAGAGACACATCCTGTTGTACGACAATTAGTATTTTAAATTAACTTCTTGGCTCACTATGGGAATGATATAATATCAGCCATAGAGCACTGTTAAAAGTTTTGGTCAATCATGGGCTATTATGGAAATGTTGTATTAAGTTCTCATTTCCCATTCTCAGAAAGAAAAAGAATTATGTAATACAAATGTGGGTTTTTGTGTACATAAAAAGGTTAAGAGAATTATGTTGACTAAAGGAATACTGCACTTACAAATCAACGTACTTCAAGCCAAAATGCATTAGACATGTTACTATGTCTAAATGCACAAAAGGAATTTAAATATGATGATTAATTCATCACCTGTTGACAAATAACATTTTATACTTAATGTTAGAAGAGACATATTTTCATGAACTGGCAAGTCCCAATAAATACGCCAAATGTGCCTGTAGATAAAAGGCAGGAATGTTGCTCAGTTCCTTGTAGCTCTATGGATAGTGGGAGTGCTGGGGTAACAAGAACACATTGCCAGAAAAAAGGCAGCCTACTTCTGGGGAGAGAATCCAGGTCTGAAGACACAGGCACATGCATGGTTTGGCTCATCATTTTGCTTTCTTGAAGCTGCAATAATTTTAAGGAGGAAGTCACCAAATATTTATGTGAGTGTTCCTGGAGAGAGCCCTAAAATTCTTGAGTTTTATCACAGGCCCAAATATGGAGGTAGGGGATGGTTTTTATTTGTTTTAGTTAAAAGCGGTTGTTTTCTTTTAAGGGAATGCTTATGTTTTGACAAGTAGGTATAATTTCAAAATTAGATATTTGAAAGCATAGATAATTATGAGCTTTTAACTACTAGTAGTTAAATACTTAGTAGTTAAATGAGTAAATAAGAACATTTTGTTCCTGGCCTATTTTTATTTTTAAAATAAATATGAAGGATTCACCATACCATGTTAAGACTGCTCTATGATCAAGAGTACAAAGAACAAATACTACTGTCAAATGGAGTTCCAGAAAAGAAAAATGTCAACAAAAATAGGCAAAACAAATGACTTTTCATGTGAGCAGCCTTCCTATTCCTCAGCAGTAAGCTCGTTACATTTTCTTTCAGTTATTCAACTGGAACTCAGGGGCGTCCTCATCTTTTGCCTCTTCAGCTCCACAGCATCAAAAGAAAACAAGAACTAAAGTATCTACTACGTGCACTGTTTGCTAGGATTCATCTGGAGTCTTGGAAAACAAAACTTTCTATTACCAGTTTCCTTACCCACGAGATCAGAACGACTGATGCTTTACCACGATGATCCTAAAACACTGTAAGATTCTGCAGAATTCTATAATATATTAAATCATGAATAAAATATCATAGGCATCATTTTGGCATTAACTATGTTTTAAAAATTGCCCGAGAATCATATTCTTCTAATATTGTGTTCAGAGCAGTGGGTCCTTCGAGCACATGAGCTATGAAGCATGAGCCGTCCAGGAGATGGACCCAGAGCTGGCAAGCGGTCATGGATCGATCACATTTGGAGCTCTAGTTCTGCTTCTAGTTAGCTGTGTACCTTTGAACAGATGGTTACCTTGCTTTCCTCACGTGAAAATAGAGATTGTGTAAGTGCCTGACTCACTGAGTGCTCATAAGACTGTGTTGGCAGAAGGCTTAGCACAAAGACAGAGCTCTACACCTGAAAGAAAATAACTAAGACGCCTGCATTATTTTATGTTTACTGACTCTTGTGATGAGAATATGCCTAATCATGGGGGGGGGGAGGACAAAGCAAAGCAAAAATACCTCCAATGGGGTTAACACAAGAGGGCTCATTCCGCATAACTATCACTTGAGAGCTCGTTATTGTTCATCCAGGAACATACTGCAACTTCTCTTGCCTTTTGAATTATGCTCTTTGTTATTTCCTATATGCTGGAGGTATTAAAATATTTCAAGTTTGTATAACTAGAAAATATTTTACTTTTAGTTTTCAAAGATATGTTTGCTAAGTATAAAATTCAAAGAGAATAGATTTTTTTTTCTATCAGTCCTTTAATTAGTCCAGTTTCTTATACACTTGGTCCTTTTTTTCTTTCTAATGTGGAATAAGATGTTATTTAATTTTGTTCTTCCATAATTAATATTTATATATATATATGCTTTAACCATTTTTTTCTTTATAATAAGTTTTGGACAATTTCATTTTTGCGTATCTTGGTATGATTTCATTTAAATTTCTTGTGCAAAAGGTTCATTTTTCTTGGAAATGTGGTATTATAAGTTGAACTAGATACAGAAATTTTAAATTTTTAAATATTTATTGCCTACTCCTTTCTACTTTGAGAATTCTAATTATATGAATATAAAAAATGAAAGAAAGGAGCAGTTAATGCTTACAATTTTTGTTTTTACTCTGATTCTTTTCTTCTCTTGAATTTTTTATACCTTCTTAGTTTTTGTTTTTTTTTAAATAAAACTTTTATGTTTATATCTGGTAATCTGAAAAACTAATTTGCACATACCATCATGTAATACAGCAACCACTGTTGGATTTCTATTACTTTGTTTAGTGAAATCTTGTATTATGTATAATGCTGTTTTCTTCTATCACTATTTTGTATTCTTTAAAAATAATAATAAAAAGTACAAACAAAAGGCTCATTCTGAGTTTTTTTTGTTTGTTTCATTTTAAAGAAAAAACATAGTTTCAAAAAGAGGCTAGGAGAGTAACAACAATAAGCACATTTCATATCGCTTTATTGTTAGTCATTCAGAGCATAAGATGCAGGCATGAAACCTCACCCTAAAAATCCTAGCACAAAACTTTCCCCTCAGTGAACTAAGAGAAGCCAGCTGTGCAGCTCTCTTAGCTGACTTGTGTGTGTGTGTTTTTTGCTTTTTCTTCCCTTTCTTCTTCCTCCCATCACAGGTTTTCTTTTCTTTTGAACAGTGTCTTCCCTAGTCTCCATATCTATTGTACATTTTAAATCTTCTTTATCCTTACAGTTTTTCTTACTAGTGAGACCATAAGATGTTTGCACACTTCGGTTTGATTTATCTCACTTATGAGCACATCTTGAGTTGAAGCCATTCACCTACACAAGTCTATAGTTTATCTTTACCCCATCCAAAAACAAAATGCTCAACCTCAACCTCAAAGTGGTAAAAAAAAAAAAAAACCTGATGCTCTGAACAAGAGGATGCATTTCTCTCTTCATTCAGTGTGAAACAAAGTGGCACTCTCTATAAATAAGTGTTTTGTAGTGAGATTTTAAAAAGAAAAAGAAAGGAAATAACCCCCTCCATTTGCCCAGCATAGCCCAGGTCACTGCTGGTTTTGGGAGCAAGGCTCGTGGCTACCCAGAGTAGCAGGTCAGGGTCATGGACCCGGCCCCAGTCCTGGCTCAAACAAAATTTCAGGCTGCTAAGTGAACAGAAACGTGAGAGCCACTGTCACTGTAGCTTTTCACTAGCTTGTTTATTTACCCATCAAGAACCATAAGGACCTTTACTGCATAAAATGCCAAGTGTGGTGGTAATTGACATCAAACGATCCATGTCTACCAACAAATAAAAGACTGAAGTAATAAACATAGAGAGATGAGTGTTTAATGACCTTCAACAAATTTTTATTGTAAGATCCATAACAGTTAACTATATACACTGACATCTCTGGCCTGGAGCAGTCTGTTTTCAAAGTCAGAGGAAGAAGCTCAAACCTTTCCTTACTGCAGTGGATCATAAACTTTGGATTGAGCGTATCAGCCTGGCACAGGCTTTCCACAATTGCCAGGCTCCCAAAGTTTCCGTAAAACTAGCATTTTTCCACCTTGAATACCCACTTCCCCAAACAAACATGTACATCATCCCCTAACTCTTCCCATCACTGGGTGAAATACCCCACTCAGTAGCTAGTTTCAGTCCATTTCTTCCCTAAGCCCATACACATAGATGATGCATAATAGATACCATTGTGCAGGGTGCTCTTGGATTTCCATATGCCATAGACTGCAACTCAGTCCTACAAACATCTGGTCATAACCTGAATTGAATAGCTATTTTGTAAGTGTTGAGAGACTGCTTTAGAATGCTTCCTTTTATATAGGTTTTCATGCATAAATAGAGCAAAAAGACAGGAGAAAGTATTGCCCCTCTTACAGAACATGGTAATCACTCTAGCACAAAGCTTGAAAGACAACCCAGAGACATTAATTTCCTTTTGGGCTCACTACATTGATTTCTTTAGACATATGAGGCTTCACCTAGGTCCTTGGTCTTTATGGCAGGTTTAATTTTATGGACAGATTCATGACATTTCACTGGGGACAAGCAAGTGGCTTTGAGAACTCATCAACCCTAAAGGTTTCTAAGGATTCTAAAGGAAGGAGCTCCTTCCTTCTCACTTCATCCTGGCCAAAAGCTGATCTCTGTTCATAACAGGCCAATGAGAACACGCTCTTAGTCCCCTGGGAGGTGCGGGCTCTGCAGAAATTTGCTATATTTGGGAGGGGCCTGAGGGAAATCATGTTAAGGCACCCAATAACTGATCAATAAATGCTCCCTAAATTCAAGTCTGTAATAGGCACATGAGGGACTAAAGAATAAAATGGAGATATATTTCTTTTTAAAATAATTGTATTGGTATATTTTAGGTAAACATAATGATTGCATTCTTCATTGAAACTTTGTCCTTGTACATCATATAACTTAATTTTTCTATTGTTTAGTCATTATAAAATAAAATTCTATGACTAGCTAAATTTTTTATTAATTTTATTGAGAAAGAAATAGCAATGAGACAGTTTCAAAACAGGTTAGTAGGACAGCTACAATAATTAATACACTGCATATTGTTGTCTTTGTATTAGTTATTCATAGTACAAGATGCAGACATCATATCTTATCCACACTATTAGTACAAATCTTTCTTCTCATTGAATTAAGAGAAACTAGCTGTATATCTATCCTGTTTTGTATATACAGATACAAGATGGTCCTTCATTTATATCCATTTTTTTGTTATTTTTGTCAGAGATGGATTATGGTTTCCAAGGTATTACATTTATACGTTAGTTTAAAAAAGTTTTCAGGGATTATGAATTCAGTTGACAATGGCAATGAAGGTCGGCAGAGGAGACCGGTGGAAAGGAAAAGAGAAATGCTTCTCTGTACCCCCAAACTCCAGCATCACTTTTAAAATAATGTAGGCTTTTACTTAGGTTTAAGTATGATGCCATTTCTTGTAGCTCACAAACTTCTGTATTTCCAGGAAGGTTCTTTCTAAAAATTGGATAAAACCCAGAGTAGAAACTCAGTCTGTTCTTGGCCCACTGTGAGCAACATACTTTTCTGGGAAATGCTCTTTCCAGTATGTATTTCGTACGCTGGGGTTGTATTACTGAAGACCACTGTCTCAGCACAGGTGCAGGGCCGCATCTGGGACCAGATCTGAGCCACTGCTGCAGCCAATGCCAGTGGCCACATGGCTGGTCCAGGGACAGTGCCTGACCCACAGGCCTGGGATAGTTATACTTTGAGATAAGACAGCAAGTCTTAGCACCCGGGTGCTTCCCTGGCAGAAAAATTAAAGATGGATGACTAGTAATTCTTGGCTCTCCTGTTCCAACCATGTCAAAGGACTGCTCTGCAGCCCATGAGCAGGATGCTGACAGGCAAGAAGAAGCCAGATGGGTCCAACAGCAGAGAGGGAAGGGGTTGCTGGCTTAGCCCTTGGTAAGAGTCATCCACCTGCCTGCAATTTGCTTACAGTGACTCTCCATTGTATGCATGCACAAACTTGAGTAGAGACAGCAGGTGAAAAAATTAGGAAGAAATAAGTTGTTCTGTATGTTCATTATGGTTGTTCTTAGTATAATTTATTTAATTGAAAACTTACATAATTGTTAGCAATAACTCCATTTAATAACCAACTTGAAATATTTTTGAAAATTTTACCAGCAGGTCTGTTATGAGCTGGGTGGTAGAAGAACTTTCATCAAGCATGGGATTTGTTACACTAAAGCCTGTGTTTTCGTGTGGATAGATCTATCAAACTTTATTTTAGGCTTTTGGTGTTATTTAAGGAAAGTCTTCTCCCATTAGAAAAATTATAAAATACTCATATTTTCTTCCAACTCTTTCAAATTATTTTTTCACATTGATACCTTTAATTCTTCTGAAAAATTTTTCTGGCTAAAGTGGGGTAAGGATCTAAGCTTTCTCTCTGAATGTTACCTATCATCACTTTTTATCCTTCCACTTTCCCTTATGATGTGTAAGTTCCAGTGAATACCTGAATTTATTCTGCAGTTTTCCATTTTGATTCACTAACTCATCTATATTCTTTTATGGCCAGTATCCCACTGGCATAGCTAGTGAGTCTTTAAAATACATCTTTATCACTAAAGCATCATACCTTTAAATTCCTTCTGGACTATTCTATATCACTTCAAGTGAAATACATAATCATTTTTTTGAGGTTTCCAAAAAGTTCATTAGAGTTTTGGTTGGGTTTGCATTAGATTTTTTGCCACCTCACAATTTTAAATCTTCCAATCTAAGAACATGATACTTCATTTTTACCTATATTCTTAAATATCCCCTTATTCAAGTTCTCTTTTATTTACTGCTGTTAAGTTTTATATATTTCTTCTATTTCATGTCTTGCATTTTTCTTATTATTTCTACAAATATCCTATTCTGATATTATTGTTATATTCCATTCAATCAGAAAATTTCAGTTTAAAAAATATTGAATAAGAAAGTCACTTTTAAATTTGCAGTTATATACTTAAAATGACCCACTTTTCTAGTTCTCTTATTGATTCTAGTAGTCTTTCATTTTATTCTTATCTACAAAGAAAAAAATGGTTTTATTTTATGTCTAATACTTTATCTCTTATATCCTTTCCTTGTTTAATTACATTGCCCAGAGCTGCCAAAACACAATGAATAATGATAAAAGCAGACCTATGTACCTTCTTCATCACTTTAGGTAGATTTATCCAAGCATTAGCTTCAGAGAGATACAATACTTTTTTATGTAAGCCAGGTGTGGTGATGCCCACCTGCACTTCAGTACTCTGAGAGACTGAGGAAGGGTAATCACAAGTTCAAGACCAGCCTGGACAATTTAGTGAGACTCTGTCACAAACAATAAAGGTTTTATTTTAAGCTGGGCCTGGTGGCACACACCTGTGATCCTAGCTGTCAGGAAGCCGAGGTAGGAGCAACGTTGAGAGTTGGAGACCATCGTGGTGTACAAAATGAGCTCAAGGCCAGCCTGAACTGCGTAGTGAGAATCTATCCAAAGAGAGGAGGGAAAAAAGTCTTTTACACTAAATTCAAATCATTTAATCACACTTAAGTTGTTTTGTTAAGATTGAAGGCTGATTTTTTTCTTTTTTTTCCATTTATTTTTATTTTATTAAAATACAAATGTCAATCAGACAGTTTCAAAACATCTTAACCATACAGAGTCAATGAATTAATATATTGCAAACTGTTTTCATAACGTTTTGGTATTGTACAAGGTACATACATGATATTATATTTATAGGTTTTTTTATAGCTGAATTATATCAAAAATTCAATAATTATTTACCTAGTGGATGACCATAGCACTAAAAGCCAACATAATATCCTGTCCACCATTAGTGCAGATCTTGCCTATCATAGAATTATGTAGAAGCACAGCGTTATCTATCCCAACTGTACTGTCTATACACACACATCATGATTTTTTCTTTCTACAACCTTTCCTTTGTCTACACCTGTCAAAAGTGGGCACTCCATTGACATTCAACTACCTTAGGTGCTGGAACTCGACACCACAATCCAACACAGTCCAGCATTCTGCAACCATAGGGAGTTATTCAAAGAAATTGTCGACCATATCCATTTACAGCTCAGCTTAATATTATGGGCTCACGATGTATACTTCATTTTTATACTTTTATACTTTTCTGCTGGATGGTTAAGACCTAGGTAGATCAAAACTTATATACCAAC